>BLKR01005844.1:0-71056 GCA_011170035.1 Teleogryllus occipitalis
AGCCCCAGCGAAAGAAAGAATAGAAGAATCCAACAATGTACTAACGTACGAACAACTAAAAGACTTTCTGGAAAATACTTATGGCTTAAGTAACCCTCTTCAAATATCTCTCAGTTACACCAAAGAGACAGGCAGGCTAATTGAAATGCTTAAAGAAATATATCCATTACTGTCTGACAGAGGAATAAAATCAAGATTTACGAGAATTATGAAGAAACTTAAGGACCCAGTCCTCTCAGATTCTTCAAAGGAATCGTCTGACAACGACGAACTAACAAGCGAAGATCTTCAATTATGAAGATAAGAATTTTACAATGGAATGTGAACGGTTTTTTCACTAGATATGAATTTCTTCAGAAGATTCTAAAAGACGAAAACTATGATATACTGTGCATCCAAGAAACAAATTTCAAAAATAAGTATTATTTTAATATAAAAGGTTATCAATGTTTTTATAAAAACAGAGTGATATGTGGAAATGCCAGCGGCGGTGTTGCGATCTATGTTCATACGTCGATCAAGTGCAATGAATGCGTTATTACAAGTGACCTAGAAGTATGTGCGATACGGCTGCATTTGGGCGGTAGTAGTTTTCATCTGTGTAACGTATACATTCCTAATGCGTTTCAGCTAGAATCTCGCCACCTGGACAGCTTATATTCACAAATATCTGGCCCAGTACTGATAGTCGGCGATTTTAATAGCCACAACTTGATTTGGGGATCAAGCAGAACTGATCGTAGAGGGAAAATTGTTGGTGAATTTGCGAACAATGAAGATCTTATGGTCTTGAACGATTGCAGAAAATATACATACTTCAATGCGGGTAGCGGCAACTCATCTTGCATCGACCTAAGCATCTGCACTCCAACTTTGGCCAGATATCTAAAATGGAACGTGATGGAAGACCTTCACAACAGTGATCATTATCCTATAGCATTGTCATATGATAATTCGATTATTCCTGAGGACATCTATATGCCCAGATGGATATTTAAAAAGGCCAACTGGAAGTCGTACCAAGACATCATTGCGAGCAAAGTTCAGAACCTTAAAAAATTGAACATCGACGATTCAGTGCAAATAAACGATATTGTGAATAACTTTACAGAACTTATACTGTCGACAGCGGAGGTGACTATACCCAAAACAAAAAATACTAAAAGTAAGAAGAAACTACCTTGGTGGACAAAGGAATGTGAAGAAGCGGTTAAGAATTACAAGCACTGGTTTAATGTATTTAAGAAACATAACACAAATGAAAATCAATTCAAGTTTAAATCAGCACGAGCCAGGGCAAGAAGAATCATAAAACAATCTAAAAGGAGCTGCTGGAAAGAATACATTTCATCCTTAAACAGTAAACTGAACTACACGGAGGCTTGGAAGAAAATAAACGCTATCGATGGAAAATTCAGAACAAATTACCCGAAGTCTATGTATACGCCAGACGGACAATTCATTCATGACCCGTGCGATATTGCAAATAGCTTTGGAAAGTTTTTCGCCTCAAATTCTAGTGATGCGAACCTTGCGGATAGCTTCACGAAACATAAAGAAGAAACTGAGAAATCTCCCCTAAATCTGGAAGTAGAAGAAGATGAAATAGATGATTCCATACAACTGAATGTACCCATTACGCTCCGAGAACTTAAGGTCAATATACGTCAACTAAAAGACACAAGCGCCGGTCCCGACGGAATACCTAACATATTTATCCGGATGCTCCCTGAAGAAGCTATCAGTGTTCTTTTAGACATTTACAATTATCTATATTTAAACAATGTATTCCCACAAAAATAGTCAGAAGCGGTTATTGTTCCAATTCACAAGCCTGGTAAGGACCAATTTTTAATAGACAGCTACAGGCCTATTGCCCTAACGTGTTGTCTGTGTAAATTACTTGAGAAGGTAGTGAACTACAGACTTAAATGGTACCTAGAAAAACATCAGCTAATATCGCCTCATCAAAGTGGTTTTCGCAAAAACCGATCTGCCTTAGACAGCATTGCAATAATAGAGAACAGCATCTACAATGGATTCGCCAATAACGTTCACAGTGGTACTAAGCCTCGACATCGAAAAGGCATATGAGATGGTTTGGCGACGGCGTATTATGGACATAATAACGAAACATGGAATTAAAGGCAACATAGCTAAGTTCGTGCATAACTTCATTAAAGAACGTTACATTAATGTCAGAGTAAGAGGAGCCTTATCAGAGAGATATATGCTGACAAATGGAGTACCGCAGGGCTCTGTGCTTAGTGTGACCTTGTTTTTGTTGATAATAAATGAACTGCAGACCAAAATCAAACCTCCCGCGCTAGTAAGCATGTATGCGGATGACTGTAATATTTGCATCACTGGTAAACATCTGTCTTCCATAGCAGTTATAGCGCAAAACATCTTAGACACCGTCCTGCAGTTCTCCACTGAAGTTGGTCTGAAATTCTCTAAGACGAAATCCAAATTCATAATATTCTCCAGGAAACGATCCACTGAGAAGACTCTATCCCTGAATATCGGTGAACACAAGATAAAACAATGTAAAACCTTAAAAGTCTTAGGCCTGACACTTGACGAAAGATTATCCTGGATACCTCATATTAAAAACCTGAAAGTGGAATGCACGAAAAGGCTAAACTTGATGAAAATCATAAGCCATTCGGCGTGGGGGGCCGATTATACTGTACTTAGAAGAACATATCAGGCGTTGATCAGGGCTAAAATGGATTATGGCAGCATACTCTACGATGCTGCAAATAAGAATATTAAAAGAATACTCGATCCTATCAATAACACTGGTGCCAGGCTTATATGCGGAGCATATAGAACAAGTCCGGTGATAAGTATGTTACAGGAAGCTAATTTACCACCCCTGGATAAAAGAAGAAGAAATCTAATTGTAGGATATATAATCAAAGTTACAGCTAACTGTGGCAACCCTGTGAACCAAATTTACCAGCTTACATACAGGCATAGGAAGAAATTATGTTTCAAAAAGAAACTACCAAAACCAATCACTGTACGGGCTATGCAAATACTAAGCACAATATCAGAAAAAATTCCCCCTCTTAAACCCATCAGTATCACTGACTATGCACCATGGACCATGCAGGACATTAAAGCTGAGGAGCTGACAAACAATCCCAAGAAGTCAAAAATTCAAAACCAAGAGATAAGAGCCGGAATAGGAGAAGAAATTGCCAAATATGAGAACTACAACAAAATATACACAGATGGCTCGAAAAGTAGCAACTTGGTGGGATGTGCCGCTGTAACGTCAACGAGAGTATTATCAACCAAACTACTCGACAAGTACTCAGTCCTGTCCAGCGAATTATATGCAATTATCACAGCACTAGACTACATTCTCGAAGACAATGAACGTAAATTTTTGATAGTAACAGACTCCAAATTGGCTCTGTCGACTATTGGAAATGTCTTTTATTCAGGAAACCCGCTAGCTTTAGACATTGTTAGTATGATAAGAAACTTGAACTTTAAAGATAAAGACATAGTTTTTGGATGGATCCCGGCTCATGTGGGTATCACGGAGAATGAGCTGGCAGACAGATCTGCCAAAGAGGCGTCACAACTTGATGAAAGAAGTAACTTTCCCATAATACCACAGGACTATCACGCCAACATCAAAAGAAAATTACAAGAATTGGACAGACAGGAATGGAATAACAACGCCCAATGTAAATTAAGAAGTATATGTGAATATGATGACTACAATCCAGCCACATTCTTCTGCAGAGCTGACCAGGTTGTGTTAACTAGATGCAGAATAGGTGACACCAAGCTCACACATGCCCATCTGATCACAGGAGAAACAGCTATTATGTGTAATATGTGTAATGTTTCTATGTTTGTTAACCATATATTTCTGTGCCCCAGGTTTGAGACTGACCGGACGAGACATGGAGTTGAGAACGACATGTCAAGGGTACTAAAGGACAAAGATCAATGCAATCGGTTTCTCAAGTTTTTGAAAAGCATAAAATTGTACGGGGATATATAAGACATGTGTATAAACTTGAATAATGTAATGTGAATGTTCCTATAAATGTCATAACTTCCCATGTACAAAAATATTACTGTTATTTTGTAGTTGTCGCTAATAACCTTTTGTAGTTGATGCGACATAAAATAAAATAAAATAAATAAAAAAAAGTTTGTCTAAGTAGTTTTATAATTTATGTAACGGTTACAAATAATGCGAGGAGTGTGATGTTGTAGGACCATTAAACTTTTAATCGGCGGCAAGGCAGATTTTTATCTGCAAGTACGGTGGTGTAGGGATAACATAGCTGAGGCGTGTACCTAAGGATCTGTATTCGAATCTCAGCGTGGAGAAAAATGTTTGCTGATTGGAAAAACTTTTGCTGGTTCATGTGGTATTATAATATTGCATTGCCTTTATAAATCATGACAGAAGGTATGCGCTGTTATAGCACCATTAGTTTTGAGATTGCTAGAATACGCTGTGCTTCATTATCTTTTTTTCATTTTAATAACTCTTTTTTTTAATCAACAGATACATAAACAATAACATCACCGTGATAAAATGTCGATAGAGTGAAAGGAAATTACTCATAGTTTGTAGTAGGTGAATGAACCACAGATTTGCTACAGGCGAAATTCTGGCGAATGAATGACAAACAAAACTAAATGAAAGTAATTATACTACAGAGGAGAAATATAAATCAAATGTAACTTTCCCCTTACGCGAATACATTACAAACGAGAATATGCGAAATGCATAAAAATATTACTCATAGTAAAATATTGATAGTATATGTTTAAAATACGTAAATTTTTGTTATTTATTCCGTCTAAATGGAATAAGAAAATCACTCTTTGCCATTTTTCTTGTATTCATTTATACCCTTCACTGAACTGAATTGTGCTGACAGAAGAATAAAACGCAAATAATTAACAGATAATCTACATTTATAATGAATATATATATAGGATTGGAAAAAGAGTTATTACAACGCGCAAAGTTGTTATTAACATGTTGCCAATTATCTAGCAAAACTGCCAATTATCAAGACTGACTTTACTGAACAATTCTCTTCGTGAAGGATGTGAAGAATACAATATTAAGCCCTATATATGTATATAATCTGATTATTATATTCTGAGCAGCCGTAAGAAAGTCAGTTATCTCGCAACTTCCATGGTCCATTGAATAGAACTTGAACTATGTATTCTCTCCCGTTTCTAGTCTTCATGAAATCTTCATTAGAACTTTTTATTAACATCATTTATTTTTAGAAACGTTCATTTGATCACATTCTAAATAATATCTGCAATGAACGAGCACATTGAGGAAGGAAAATATTGGTTTATCTTGTGATTCAATATTTATAAACCGATTTTGTAACATTTTCTTTCATTTCAGATTTATTGTGCATTGGTCTCACATTCCGTACAGTGGACTCCTGCACGTACGTGGACGTACGAATTGGTTATTTTGAATTATTGCATAATTAGTAAGCTGAGGATTTTTGCCTATTTGCCTGTTTTTTCCTTCAATGGAAAACACAATATTTTAGGTTACTTATTCATTTTGAAGCATTAGGAGTATTATATGCAAATTTTATAATGCTATAAATGCCTATTTCGCTAATAAATGCTCATTTTGTATTTAAATGCCTGAATGTTGCCTATTCTCATATTTATTGATTAAAATGCAATTATACATAATCAATTTTTTTAGAAATATACGCTTTTTGATTTTTATCCTCTAAATTACAGAGAAATCGAACAAACATTTATAATTTTATGTTCCACTTCACTGCTACCACAACGCGAGTATTTCGTATTACGAAATGTCCAAAATCGCGGAAGGTCATCGAGTTATTTTTACTTTTTAAAATAATTTTAAAATATTAAATTTTAAAATATATTTTAGATATAATGAGAGAAATTGAGTTACTAGTTACAATATGTGTGTTATGCATAGCGATTAAAACAAATCGTACAATATTTTCACTAACGTTTAAATTAAATGTGAGAATAAAGATCATCCTGTGGAGCATTAGAATATTCATTTAACGATTAAGCACAAATGTAGCTATTGCGATTCAGTCTTTTTAATCTGAATTGCCCAACAATGAAAGAAAGGTTTTATACAAGGTTTTGTCAGAACAAAGATTTAAACAAATGTTCCGTGAATATGTATCGTTTACTTGAGAAACATTCTACACAAGAACGTAAATAATAATAATAAGAAAAGTATATAGCGCCTTTTTAAATGATCATGTTACAGATTTCAACGCCTATTTTTCATTTTTAAACGCCTATTTTTTTCATTTATAAATTCCTATTTTTCATTTTTAAACGCCTATTTTTTTCATTTATAAATTCCTATTTTTCATTTTTAAATGCCTATTTATTTTTCATTTTTAACAACTTTGCCTGCCTATTTGTACATTTTTTCATGCCTATAAATTCGCAGCTTAACAATTAGATTCGTTCTCTCTTGAAATTCTGGCTTAAGAAATGATAAAAAATATCCTAAATTCGCGTTTGTAACATTGTGTTCGGATCACTAGAAGTACGGATTTTTACTTTCTCACCTTACTACATACGTAGTAAAGAGAAATGTTTGTAATCGTGCGGCGGCAATCAAAGATTTTCTTTACTGATAAACTTTTATTGTCGCGTCCTGATAACGAAACTAGTTGTGCTAAAATACGCAATTCTCAAGTAAACCTTCCCTTAGTAACGGTTACGTAATTACGTACTAAATACGTAGTTATACCGCACTTTCTGTGCATAATAACTCATCTCTGTCATCATTTGAAAACTCATTTCAAAACTTACAACATTAGGGGCGAAAACTAATTATTTTAAAGCTAATACATCAACACAAATTTGTCACCAGCAATATGTATTTGTATCTGATTGCAACAAGACTGGAGAAGCCCTTGAGTTGCAGTTGCACTGTAGCCTTTGAGGAAGGTAGCCTTCGCGGCGCAGGCACTTTTGCGGGGAGAGAGGAGAGGCCGCGATGGCCACATTTCCCCAAAAGCGAGAGTTGCAAGGGCTGCTACGAGAAATAATGTATATTTAATTTAAAATCTCACGTCAGAAAGTATAAGTTTATACACAAAGTACTATCAAATATTAACATATGTTACATCATTGCATTCCTCTTTTTATGATATATCTATTGCTAATGAGAAAGGTATATAGTTCCGTTTGAAAAAATCATAGATGATTAAATTTGTCGAAAACTAAAAATATTTCAAACATTATCTCTACACCATATTACTTGCTCTATGATTCTGCATTGTTAAGAGAAAACTGCATTTCAATCTAGCAATCCCTTTAGAAGTTATGGGGGTGGCCCATATTTGGTGGGACTCCGTGTATTGCCTATTTTTGAGGCAGGAAATGATGAGGCTGCAGATGAGTTGGAAGAACCTATACTCCGATTTATTTGACGAGGCGCCTCAAGGCCACTGGGCGAAGAGGGGAACACTGCCATCCAATCGGGAGCTTCGTTACGATTTACATTTTTATTATTGGAGCTACCGATTGGATGACAATGTGCACCTCTCTTTCCACCTCGTGACTTTGGAGCGCCTCGTTAAATAAATCGGAGTATACACCCGCTCCTCACCCGTCGTTAAGGGCTCCGTGGCGCTGTGGGTGAGGGAGAGAGCAGAGAGCAACGGAATGGGGCGAACACTGATGGCAAGAGTTGCACGCCGGAAAAGCAAAGTCTCTGTGCACGGAAGAAAGAATCAAGTATATAGTGAACAGTATGTGAATAGTAAAGTAAAGGAGAAGAATGACAAAGAAAAATTAATTGCAATTTTATTAAGAAAGAGATAACTCACCGACATGTTATCACATTTGAATAGCTTGTAGATGCACGTGATTAATACGAAGGGTTCACAACCCAAATGTGACCAAGTCCATTTGACGTGACTTGAAGAAATTGAGATTCATATTTGTTCACTGTGAAACAATTACGGTATAGTAATAAAATAGAAACTAACGCTGTGTGCCAGTATGAGAACTAAAAACTTGGTTCACTATGGCATGGAACAGAACATGATTTCCTTTACCACACAATCACGTTATTTCAATTTTCATAAAAAGTGAACTTGGTCTCTTATGGCTGTGAACCCCTCATGTATGATTTTTTCTGGCAAAGTACAGTCACGTAGTCAGCGGACTCTACGAAGCGATTAATACAGAACTCGAAGCGCCACATTACTGCCAACTTCCGCGGTGCACTTTAACAATACTAAATTATATTTTCGTAACATAGTACTGTACAACTTTACAACAAAATGGCTACTCTTTCCGGGCGGCGTCCATTAAGAATTTTATTTTTACTTATACATTATTGCTTGTCATTGACTTCGATATTGAGTTCGGTATACACTACATAACTTATCGGGATCGAGAGAATTGTGGTTACGAGGGAAATATGAAAACAGTTGAATGGTGCTACATTTTCTCTTGTGTAGGGAATAATGAACGGAAATTATGCAAGGGAAATTTGAAAAGAGACGCCGAGTCAAGTTAACATCTAGATGATTAGTAAGTCAGTGAATACGAATATTTAAATGTAGGTACAAAGTAAAATCTTGTTTGTGCTTCGGCCGTTAAGTGGATCTAAGTGGCATTTTGCCTCCGCTCAATCATTAGAATCTTTATAACGTCCTTGGTACATAAATCAATATTAATAGTCCGCCGTCTGTTAAGAAAAATCGAAATGAATTGTGTGAAGAGATGGCGACGGGCATTTCTACTCAAATTAACTGCATTTCATATTTCTATGAATTTCCGTTGTAAGAAAATAAATGGTATTACGAAAAGTATTCAACGATGCATGGCTGATATAAGAGATATATCAAAGATAACTGATTTGGCAAGTCATAAACCTCCCCTACCGCCTCACTGTACAAATTTGAAGCGAATTTCATGTCACTGCAGTGCCTACGACCAGGAGGTCCTAGAGTTTGAGACCCGAAGGCGGCTGGGTTTTCGACACTAGCTAGACAGGCAGGTCGAATACAGCCGCTGTCTGGAGGAGACTTCTAGCGGCCGGCTGCTCTGATCCGTAGTTTTCCGTGGTTTCTCCGATCAACACCAGGTGAATGTCGGAGCAGTACCTGAACAAACGGACCACGAACTGCGCACGGTCTTTCCTTCCTCTTCCTTGTCCTATCCTCTCCTCTTACACACACACACACGCACACTTACACTAACACTCGCATGCACTACACTATCACACATGCCGGGGGACGAGTCGGGAGCTTAGAGCTTGTCCTGACTGGGGCGGTGCCTCGCTGGTGAGAGATACCTGGTTATGGAAACTCTGCTAGACGACGTGCTGCATCCAGCGGGAGAAGATTTCCACCTCCCGAGGAAAACTCATGCACTTCACTTACGCAGCTAATAACCTTCAGTTGACGCGCAGTTGACGGGCAAGGAATGTCTAATCAATCATTTGAAACGCATTCGCTATTTGCCCCATTCCGGTCTAAAGACGTTAATAGTTTTAAATTTTCTGTGCTCTTCCATACACCATCTTGCATCGCTTTGGAAAGAAAATTACGACACATAACCGGCGGACATCGCCTAGTACAGGTCATGTTGAAATATAACAAATTGGCTGCATCACGCGTCATGACAAGAAAGGTGAAAATAATTCTTAAGAAGCGAGAAAGTAACAGGGGGAAATATAAAAGTGGAAATGTAATATGAACATTTGAAATAAAACATTTGAAAACTAAAAGAAATAAAAACCACTTAATGTTATACAGCTTTAAAATTTGAGTATCAACTTCCAGGAGCTGGTTCTGTGACTCGTAACTCGTAATTGACATTTCGTGCGTTTGAACATTATTGTTGCGGCGTACAACGAATCTGTCCTTCCTCTTCCTTGTCCTATCCTCTCCCTTTACACACACACTTACAATAACATTCACAACACTACAACATATTCCGGGAGATCGGTCGGGAGCTTAGAGTTTTTCCCGGCTGGGGCGGTGCCCCGCTGGTGGGAGAGTCCTGGTTATGGGGAACCCCAATTGCCGACGGTAGGTCGGCGCCGGATCTCGCCATCCAGCGGGGAAGATTACCGCCGTCTCCCGAGAAAAATCATGCACTACACTAACGGGACTAATGACCAAAGCAGTTGACGTGCCCGGAAACACGAAAAAATCAATCAAAGCGTAGAACGATTGTGCGACGCGAGCGTGGTACTTACGTGGGTTCCCGCGAGCGCCGGGCGGGGCGGGGCAGGGCAGGGCAGGGCGGCGGGCAGTCGCGTGCGGCGCCGGCCGGCCACTGGGCCCGTGCGCGCGCTGCCCGGCCGGCCGGCCACTGGGCCCGTGCGCGCGCTGCCCGGCCGGCCGGCTTCGAACCGCCTCTCTCTCGTGGAGGCAGCGGCGGCTGGAGATAGTGCCGCCCAGCCAAGGTCAACGAACCCGGGCCCGGTGCGGCCAGGCAACGCAAGGCAGTGCAGTGCTCCTGCTAGCCCCGACCAAAGATACTAACACTTTACTTTCTTGCTTTGCGATGAGCCATCTGTCGGCGATGATATTTTCCCCCACGCGTCACATACAGTTTGTTACTGTTTTTGACTAAATAAATATCGAATGATAGATGCGGTCGTCGATGGTGTAACGGTTAGCGTACACCATCGCATTTGCAAGTCAACTTTCTTGTGACGTCTCTGGTATTTGACATCCGTAGGAGTAAACGGTGGTCGCCTGTTCTTTTTGTCGCTACCTCCCCACGATTATCTCGCTGCGATTGGCTGTATGTGTGATACCGCAATCATTCGTGCCTTAAAATGTTATGCCCAAGTTCGCTGGTTCAAACCCGATCGACGCCGCGGATTTTTAAGGGCGAAAATATCGTCCTTATGCCTCCCTTCGGAGGGGAAGTAAAGCTGGCTGTCCCATGTTAGTAGATTTACTGCATGAAAAAGATCCCCGAGCCTAAATGAAGACTGAGCTAAATTCAGATTGCCTGTTTCGTCGCCCAAGTAATGCCTTCTTTCTCCCCTGGTTGGGGAAAGAAGCGTAGAGAAATTTGCGGGGTCAGATGGCTGCATGGCCTGTGTCTTGCCTCGTAAAATAAGGCATCAATTCAATTCAATTCAATTCAATTCAATCTGTTGCGATTTCAGAAGACTGGAATCCGGCAGATTCAAGCAAGAACGTACCGGCAGTCAAGGAAGAAGCCTGTAACCGATATTGTTTCGAATGCGCGCTGAAATTGAAATTGAAAAAAAAAAAAAAAAAAAAAAAAAAAAAAAAAACAACCTCCAGCTACGTGAGGTCTCTTTAAATGGTTCCTTTAAATGTCTAGGAATGCGAAAAAAAGTATAAAACATCAATTACTAATTTCAAATGCGCGCAAAAATTGAAAGGAAATTATGCAGCTTCCCGTCGCGTGAGAAGTGTTCACGGTTTGGATAGATTCCTAGAAGCTCGGAAAAGATCTAAAAACAGTATTTTATGCAATTATTTTATAATACAAAGCTTTATTGCATGAGTACAAGTTTTCAAATTTGTACGAATGCAATAAAACAACATTATAAACGAGGTGCATACAACTAATTGCATACTTCTGTATAACAGCATTACCACAATCATTCATGCCGTAAAATGGTAATACGTAATCATTTGTACCATAAAATGCGCTTTTATAAAGGATTTCTTGCAGAAGAAAAGGTCATTTATAATTCTTGTAAACAAAAAATCTTTATTGTTAATTTTGAATGTTTTTGCTCTTGTATCTTATTGAATTTTTTAAAAACTACAAAAGAATTGAACAATATCTCTGCTCCATATTACTAGCACCATGATTCCACATGGTTAAGCGAAAACTACATTTCAATATTGTAAACCCTTTAAGAGTTATGGGGGGTGGCCCATAGTTGGTGGGACTCCCTGTATTGTATTTCAAAATTTTGCGAAAAAAATTAGGAATACACGATGATTTATGATTCCGATGAACTGCATTAGCTTACCGTAGTCTCGTTTTGGCTCTGTCATTTTCTTTTCCTGTTGCTTTCCTTATTCACATTGGCATTTACTCATATTTCTGACAAATACTCTAAACGAAATCTATTTTGATCAGTATCAGTTTAATTATTTCAAATAGAGAACAGAGAAAGAAATAGAAACACAGTCTTAATTTGATCTGAACGGCCATGCATTTGGCTTATTTTTAAACTCGAATAACATGATTTACATTATCTGAATGTAAGATACTTTTCATACAATATCCCTCTAATTCCGCTTAATTTTACATTACTCACAAATGTAACTAATATTTACTCGCAAATGTAAAGCATATTAAAATAATATCCTTTTCCATTTATTCATATTAGAGTATTTCAATTTTTACTTTCTCGCACACTGCTTTATAGCATAGAGAAAGTATTGTAATGTTGCGAAAAAAAGGCGATTTTTTTTTCTCCTGATTGTATTTGAAATGTTCAGTAAAAAGGAAGCATCATCACCAGGGGTCGGATTCTAAAGACGTCATCTTTTCATTGGTGAATCCTAGACGCAGCTAACTTGAAAATAATTGTTTATCACGCCATATATGTGATAGAAATTCTATAGTTATTGGGTAGTTTTTTGTCATTTTTGGCCGTTCTTCAATTTTAAAGTCATTTTTCTGTCTCTTCGCGTCATTTTTGTCATTTTTACACATTTTGTTTCCATTTCATGTTTTTTGTTAGTAAATATTTTATGAATTAAAATGATGCACTAAAACAAACTTTTTATTGTCACATCAGTTGTTGATGAAATTCACTATTGCAGTGGACTGTTTTTCGAACTCTCAATATTACACGGATCTTCGGTAACTTCCTGGATCTGTCAAAACTGAAGGATCGAAGGTAAGGACTTGAAAGACCGTAGTAGGTAAGAATTGCTTTTCCTCCTAAAATAAAGACTATATTAAATATAATTTAAATATTATTATATTATTAATTCATATAAGTTAATTTTATTTAAAATGGTAAAATCCATTGAAAAAATAAACATATTCATACGAAGTTTTGAATATTTTTCAAAATATTACGTCATTTTCCCATTATTTTTAAGTCATTGTATACGTAATTTTCCTCATGTTTTTAAGTCATTTTATAGGTCATTTTCTTCTTATTTTTAAGACATTTTATCGGTAATTTTCACGGATTTTCAGGTCACCAGAATCCGAGCCCTGATCATCACGATTCCCACCAGACCGCTTCCTTCAGCCACGGCATCAATTCGCCCGCTCGTCCCTCGCCCATCCGAGTGTGCGGGGCGCGCGCTGTCGCCTAATCGAGCGCCATTCGAGCCGCAAGATGGCGGACGCGCGTGGCCGCGGCGAACAAAAGCCGCGCGCCGTCTCCCGCGCTGAATGCGCACCTCTGAATTAGGACGCGTTTAAGAAATCTCAACCCTCATCAAGACGCTGACATGTCGCCCGGACAGACCGAACAACCGGCGCGTTCGGACGGACGCGTTGAATAAAACGCGTAAACACGTTGGATTTGAATAAGACGTTTAAGCGAGAAGCTGCGGCCGCCTACAGCGCGTAGCCGCGCAGCGAAAATCGCTTAGCAAAACACTTGAGGGGAAGACCCCCTCCCTGCGTCCACTTCCCCGCGCGTTTTCGTAGAATCCTCCAGGAGGAACGATATAGCAGGGAATTTCTCCGGGTCGTATTGAATTTCCATACGCGATAATGACTGCTGGTTACGGGGGCCCTATTCACCGGCAGAAACTCGCCCCTTGAATTAATCCTCGGGGCTCCGTGCGGGGCCTCAACAATGGGCGGCGGCAGCGGCCTTTTTGTTGGTCCGCGGGGTTCGAACAAAGACTGCGTAATTGCTCTTTGTGCGGCCTTTGGGCGCTCCTTGCGGCGCGGAGCGGGGCGCGGCGCGGGGCGCAGGCGGGGAGTGCGATGGCGGGGGCGCGCGCTCGGCGGGGCGGGGCGGGGCGGGGAGTGGAGGCGGCAGGTGTTGGGAGCGGTTTTGGCAAAGGCTCTTGGAAGGCTCAGAATGAGTGCTTTGGGTGATCATGGGTGGATTCTACCGATCATTGGGGGGGATTATAGATTGCTGTTAAATAATAATCATAAGTTATTATACTATTCTTGAAGTGTATATATGATATAATATTATCCTTATATACTTATAATTAAAGTCTGGATTTTCATGCAGTAAAACTCCATTAACGTGCAGTAAAAACATAGAAACATGCAAAAATATGCAATAAAAAGATCAAGTCTTTGCAAAACGGTGTTATGTTGCCTAAGAACTCCTGTTAATGCAGTTATCAAGTTATTTTTATACTTTGAATGAGATATTGAAGGTGAATGAAATATTATCATTTTAGTGTTATTATAATTTAGTGTTAAACGTACCATATTTGATATTTTAAATATTATTCACACACAAAATTAAATTATCATAAAACACAAAAATATAAAAATAAAAATTGGAAAATGCGAATATACCTTCATAAATCAAAAATAATTAAGTTACAGAAGAAATGTTCTTAATTGTATTCATTATAATTTACAATTATGTATATTTCCAATTTATGTTCTGTGAAATTATTACATCTTCAATCAATTAATATGTTTCAGACAGGAAAAACTTCGTTCTACATTTAATTTATACTTCTCTGTGAGCCACTGACGTACATGACCGCTGCTAAAAGCGGTCAAAAACTGCGTTTATTCGCTCTTGCACCTCGCAGGGCAACGCCTGTTCCGAGAGATTCGATGAGTTTGCAACGCAGTGCAGCCTGTCACTAAGCTTCGCGCCCGGACGTAAGGCCAAATGTGGCTCGCGCATGCAGTCTCGTGTTGGGAGGTTCAGCAAAGACTGGCAGAACGGATGTGTGATCCGATTGGGAAGATAGGCCCCGGACACTGCGTTTGCTGGGCGGTCGCAACCAAGGGACGCGCTCCTATCCCTACTGCAATTACTCAGAAATGTTAATTAGACAATAGGCATCATGCAAGGGGCAGACGCTCGGTTCAGAGAGCAACAAAATGCAGAACTGATTCATATCAAACGCACTAAGATTTCATAGACCACCCTAGTTCACGGCTGGGTTATGTCATAAAAACTTTTTCTTAAATGAAACCTTTAAAAAAGATAAATTAAAACAAGTTGGTAATACAAAAATTATATTTTATGCAATAAAACTGTGAATCTTGCAAATTCGTCCAGAAAAATCCCAAAATGTGTAATTTTTAGGCAGCATTACCTAAAACTTGTAATTTTCGTGCAGTAACCTCCCCAAGTGCAAAAAAAGTACTAAAATAATGTTATTTTCATGATTCATTTTTATGTCAAGATTTCATACAATTTTAAGTTAGCAAAGAGAAGATGCAGTAACACGGGAATCCAGTCGTTTCTTATTACGTTTCCCCAGTTTGTTCTTGTTTTTTCTTATTTTTATTTTTCCTGTATTCAATTTATTTTTTTCTCTAGACCTTTTTGGGGGGAGGCATGCCCCCCTGGATCCGCTAGTGTGGGTGATGCACATGATGGTGCACATCAATGGATTCATTGTTATTTTGTGTTTGACTAGACTCAGATGGAATGTGATACCGGGTGTTTTATACGGAGTATTTCGGAAAGGGTATGTCAAAACAGATAGGAGAAAAATACGTAGAACTATGCTACATATCAAAGCCATTCCGATACCAATGGGAGAGTGCGAGATCGCACCCCAGGATAAATTACAAAATAATTTAAGGAAAAATGCACATATTCAAAGGAGTAACGCCACATCTATTTAGCAACATATTGCATGCATGTAAACTTGCTCCTAACGTCGCTTGTTTTCAAAACTCATGAAATAAAACTTACATTCTGAACTAGTTGCATAATACACTTTATTTTTTACTGATACGTTAATGTTTGTTATTGTCTTCGATATAGAGCTCGTTATACACTGCATAACGCACCTGCATCGAGAGTATCGTGGTGACGAGGGAAATATGAAAATAATTGAATGGTGCTACATTCCTCTTATGGAGGGAACTATGGAAGGGAAATATGAAAGGGAATTATTGGAGAGAAGTATAAAAAGGCTAACCGAGTCAAGTTAACAAGTAGTTAATTAGTAAATAAGTAAATCTGTATGATTAAAAATACGTAAAAAATAAAATCATGCATATACCACGGGCGTTAACTGGTTCCAATGATGTCAGTCTTTTTGTCACCCCTCGATCATTAGAACCCTTATATCGCCCTTGGTGCCTAAGTAACTATACTTGGGTTTTACTATCGTGGCATCTGAGGGTATTATCTTCAAGACAGAATACGCCACGACTTTTTGCGTCTTTCGGTAAAGGCGCTTGATACGCAGCAGTGCTTGATACGGTTGCGATCATGCGACATCTTGCAGTAGGACTGAGAAAGACGCAAAAAGTCGTGCCTTATTCCATCTTGAAGATAATACCCTCAGATGCCACGTTAAAAAAGTTCATTATATTGTTTTTGGTAATTGATTTAAGACATTCGTACGGCCACGGCGCGGTGCAGTGCAGTGCAGTGCAGTGTAGCGCGATGAGGACGTCGCCGAGGTCAGTGCGGGATTGAGAGGGGGGGTTCGGTGGGGAGTGTGGAGGGGCAGCCTCTCCTCTCCCCTTACACTAACATGCACTATACTACCACATATTCCGGGAGACCGGTCGGGAGCTTAGAGCTTGTCCCGGCTGGGGCGGTGCCTTGCTAGTGGGAGAGTCCTGGTTAGGGGAAAACCCCACTAGCCGACGGTAGGTAGGCTTCGGATCTCACCATCCAGTGGGAGAAGATCACAGCCATCTCCCGAGAAAAAAACATGCACTTCACTGATGGGACTAATGACCTAAGCCCGGAATCACTAACCAAGGGAGCGAGCGAGCGTGTCCGGGCGCACGCGTTGCCGCGTGGCGTCGAGAGCTGGGCGGGGAGGCCTTGCTAAGTGGTTTCCGGCGCGCGTCGCCAGCGCACAAAGAGGGCGACGAATCAGAACGCGACGGCCCTGACAGGCGAACAGAGCGCGCCGCGATCCCATTACCCCTTTTCGGCCGAAGGGCAGGTTGGATTCGCATACAACTCAAGCATTTTGTAAGCCCAATTGTTGGGATATATTGGGAAAGAGAACCCGATTAAAATTATCCTGTTCATCTAGAATGTTCAGATTAATATGTAAAATTCTACACCATCTATTGATTAATGTTTCTGATACTAAATGGTTCTTGGATTAACAGTGAAATAATATATTTATCAATAAGAAAGAAAAATAGCATATGATACATGTGCAAAATTCAGTAACATTTTAAAATAATTGTGATTCCTAATTGTAAAAAGTGAGTAAATTATACGTTAAAAGTGAGTAAAAGAGAGTTTCATCTTCCACTTGGCCAATGTCATTGTCATATGTAATACCACAGTGCCTTGGAAATTATCGATAAATCCCGACTCGCGAAGGGAAGAGACGATTTATCTGAGAATTCTCGATGCACGAGTGGTATTTCGTATGACCATTTTTCGAATGAAATTTGAATTTGGGACGCTGGTTTATATTATTAATACTCGTTACGTAAGTTAATCTGCAACATTTATATGTTTTTAATAATTTCAATTACTACGTTGATACCTGCATTCTTTGTTTACTTATCCAAGGCCGTCTGCAATGTTAAAATCAAGGAGGTTGAACTCTTTGAGTGAGGATTAATATAGAACAAATTTGAACAAATGTGTACGTAACGTAAACATGAAACTTATGGGTTTATTTGATGAATTACTTATTAAATACACAATTATTGGATCACAAATATCTATCATAGATTGATATTCTTTCAACGCTACGGAGCTCACACTTCGTTTCTCTGAAAGTTTTTGAAGCAAATTCGTTTTCGAAGTCCTTGCATCTCTTGCGTCTTTAAATTATAAGTTTGTGAATGTATTAAAAATTCGACATGGTTCTTTAAAATATCTTTTCTTAAATCAGTTTTGCAGTTACATTCCATATTGTTTTCAGTGTGTATTCCTTGTATTCTTGTCCATTCGATTTTCTCAAATTGACAGCCCAATCCTTCAAAATGTTCGAAATTTCTTGTGTTGTGGTATCTTCTTCTAATACGTTGCTTCGCTCCGTTTAAAAATTTTGAAATTGTCCCCACATATATTTTCTATTTTTTTTCTGTGTTCTCTGGAGTAGCATAGTGAATAATTTCATTTATTTCTTGTTCGGATGTATCACCAAATATTTTCGCCATTTTGTACACTGTTTTAATAAGACAATATAAAAGCGGGTTTAGATGTAAATAAACACAGGGATCGATACATTCTGTCTCTGCCTAGTTGGAAGAGGGGGTGGCAGGAGATTCTGAAAGAATGTCGAAAAACTTGTGAGAGAATTTTAGGATGTATTCCTGTATTGACACCATTCTCTGTGTAGTTGTTTGTTACTAATAAACCAGGGAACCTTAGTTATTTTTCTTAAACATTTGTTTTGCTTGATTTGCAGATTTCAATATGTGTTTTTGCTGCATTACACGACATTGGGCAAGCATACGTAATTGTTGGTCGTAATATCGATTTATAAATAGAAGTTCCACATTCAATACTCAGAGCTGATTTAGAGTTTAGTAAAGGATATAGTTAAGCAATTTTTGCGTAAGTTTTATTTGTGATTGTTTTGATGTGGTCTTTCCAGGTTAATTTTGAGTCGAGCATCAATCCTAAAAATTTAACAGGAGTTTGTTTGGGAAGCCATTTTATTATTGAATTTTGTATTTTAAGTTGTGGAGGAGTCGGTGGTCTTCGAAGTGTGAAGACTTTTGCTTGTGATTCGTGCGAGTTTATTTTCATTCTCATCTGTTCAGACCAGGTGATATAAGTTTTTAAATCATCCTGAAGGTTATAGTAAGCACAAAGAATATCCTCGTGGGCTGTACATAAAGCGGAAACGTCTACAAAAAGAGAAATTTCTGAATCAGCTGGCTTTGGAATATCCGATAAGTATATGCTGAAGAGTAAAGGTGAGAGGCATGACCTTTGAGGGAAACCGACACTAGTTTGACAATGACTAATACGTAAAATTGATTCTCTACGACGATCTGTTAGAACGCTGTCGATAATTTTATCAAGGTAGTTTGGTGTAACTAAACGTTGTAGTTTAAATAGTAATCCGGGGCGTCACATTTTATCAAGCGCCGTTTCTATGTCAAGAAATATTGCCAATATATGTTTGTGTTGTTGAAATGCATTAGCCATGAACTCTAAAAGTCTCAGGAGTTGGTGCGTTGTCGAGTGTTTGTTTCTGAATACGAATTGAGCATTAGATACAGCCTTTATTTCTGATACATATTCATAGAAATAAGGATAATCATCCCCAACAATAACAATATATAAGATATATATTTCATGTTCAAAATTAACTTTCAGGAATAACATATTCCATCTTCAGTGGATCTCGACCAAGTAACGTGAATCTCACTTAAACATTCACCACAAAACAGGATAAAATACGGAGATGAACCACAAAGGAGGCCGCCATCTTGTAGATTCTCTTGTAATTTCTCCTGTAGGTTCTACGACCCACTCAAGATGGGAATTATTGTTCCCCAAAGTTAACTCTGGGCATGAAATAAATATATGTTGTTATTGTTGTGGATGATTATTCTCATTTGTATAATGGATTACCACAAGATCTTAGCTACCACCACGGATTTTTTTTATTGACTGATTGATTTTTTCGTGTTTCCGGGCGCGTCAACAGCTTTTGTCATTAGTCCCGTTAGTGTAGCGCATGTTTTTATCGGGAGATGGCGGTGATCTTCCCCCGCTGGATGGCGAGATCCAGTGTCGACCTACCGTGGGCTAGTGGGGTTTCCCCCTAACCAGGACTCCCCCACTATCGAGGCACCACCCCAGTCGGGACGAGCTCTAAGCTCCCGACCGGTCTCCTGGAGTATGTGGTAGTGTAGTGCATGTTAGTGTAAGTGTGTGTGTGTGTGTGTGTGTGTGTGTGTGTGTGTGTGTGTGTGTGAGGGGAGAGGATAGGACAAGGAAGAGGAAGGACAGATCGCGCGCGGACCGTGGCCCGTTTGTTAGGGTACTGTTCCGGCATTTGCCTGGTGTTGATCAGAGAAACCACGAAAAACTACCGATCAGAGCAGCCGGCCGCTAGAATTCTCCCCCAGACAGCGACTAAATTCGACCACGGAATTGATACACATTTTTTTAAACGTCCATAAATAAAAATCGACGTCAAACAATAATAAAAAAGGAGGCAAGCATCGTCCTTGCAACGCGGCCGTGGCCGAATCCCGGCGGCCAGCTGCAGCGGGGCGCGAGGCGACGCGCCCGCCAGATCGCGCCCTCCACATGCGCCGCCCCATTGCAGTAATTAAAAATACATAGAGGGGACGGGGGGCGGGAACCGGTCGGTTGAGTCAGCGGCGCATCCCCGACCGATGACATATGCCGGCCGGCCGCGCGCCGCCGCCCCACAATGGCGACGCCCGCCGCTCCACGCGAGATACCGGCTGCCCGGGGGCACGCCCCCTGCCAGCGGCTCACGGCGCAAGTGCCCGCCCATGCAGCGGGCCTCGCTTTAACCTCGTTTAAGCAAGCTCAGGATCATCCGGTCGGCTTCAATCGAGTTAGGGAGGGGCTAGGTGACACGACCAACCCTTCCAGAGGGCGTAAGATAAATTCAAATCATCTTCCGTCCAGTGAACGGATCAATGGGCAACATTTTAGATGTCAATTTTGCATGTAGTCAAAGAAACCCGCTGGAAAAACAAACTTAAACAAGCTCCGAATTGTCCAAAATCATTTTCTTAGAACTATCACAAATGCTCCTTGGTTTGTCACAAATTCACAGCTCCACAAAGAATTCCAAATCGACTCCATACAACACCATATGACATCTCTCTCAACCCAGTTCTATACTCCATACTTCAAATTCCACACCTAGACAACTTCAGACTCCGGAAAACTCCTCATAGAGCCAGAAAAAAAAATAGATATCCATACTAAGCATTTCTAGTTACATTTAGTTTGTAGTTTAATTTTAGGTAAGTTAGTATGTAAGCCTTCGCTACATATGTAAATTGTATTATGTACTGAACTATGTATCCTCTGTAAAAAAAATCTACTAATAAAAAAGTCAACGAAAGTCAAATAATAATGTGAAACAGTGATAATGAAGTGGCAAAAAAAATCACACAAAATGTTTATTTACTAAGTGGAAATTATGGTACATATTTTCTTGATAAATTAAACTAGAATTCATGATCAGCATGATCTTTCTCGCATTAGTAACGGTTACGTAATGTTACCTTAAAGCAATTTCTGTCCATTTTAACATATCTCAACCATCACTTGAAAATCTCATTAGCAATTGCAGCTCATTAGGTGAGAAAACTAATACTTTTAAAGCTAACACATCAACACAAATTCGAGAATCTCAAATTGAGTTCCACACAACCAGAAACATGACTTAACAATGTGAAGTAATTCTGATAATATCAAACTGCTGTGTCGTGACATTGATATTGTCGTATTGCTTACCTGATATCTCGCGAAAATATTTTGCAGAAGCACGAGAAATTCAAAATTCCAATTTTGAAGATTGCAAAGCTTACGAAAAACGAATCATATTTTTTTAAAAACACATGCCCTTATTTAAAGATCTAATTTTAAAGGCCAGATTTCATGAAGAAACAAAATCCCTATCATCAATTCTCTTGCAATGTTTCTTTTTTTGTGATAGGAAGTTTTGAAACAGAGTTCACCATTTTTAACTGTACTATTCGAGAAAAAAGGAAAGAAAAAAATTGGAGCCGTTTTTTTAAAAGTGCCTAACTATTGCCTTCTCATTTTACGCAAAAATTACTTATATTTTCGAAAAAATGTACATGACCTTTTTTAAAAATATCTTTGATGAGTAGATTTCAGTAATAAAAAATCTCTTTCTTTAAAATAGTAGTTGTACGAAGACGCCGAAATGTTTTTAACTTTTGCAAATGGAAATTTTACAGTTCAAAGAACATTTAAATAACGCAATGTTTAAAAGTACTTTGCTATATTCCAAAAAAAATTATACAAAAATTTGTTGCCGTTTTTGAGCAAAAATATGTATATTGCCTACATTCCTTGCAAAATTACCCGGAAACTACTCATGTTTTCGAAAAGTAATGAAGAGAAACGAATAAACGCTTGTTAACAAAACATTTAAAATATTACACTTTCATACATTACAAAAAAAATTTCATTTTGATCAAGTATGCAAGAATATCGTACCATACGTCAGTACTCGCATTTTGGATTCTGTGAAACGGGCACAGTGATTTTATTTCAGGGTTTGGCGATACAGTGCATAATTGGACAAGAGCGGTAAGAAGTTTATCGACGCTCTTCTCAGATACCATTACATGAAAACAAGCATTGTTTTTATTCGTGGAAGGCTAACATTTCTTTCGTAGATAAAAAAGAAACTTCTGTTTACTTGGCTGTCCGGGAGACGCCGCGTCCTAGGCACAGGTGCCAACTTTTCGGCCTTCATTATGCGCATTTCGCCCCGAGGAAAATCATAAATGGCGTCCGAAACGTTGGCACCCGTGCGTAGGACGCGGCGTCTCCCGGACAGCCAAGAGAATACTGACTTCGGTCGCGGAAGCCTAGACTCTCAAAGAAAATTCTGTTTGACCATACCCAGCGACGTGAGTGACGGAGTGTTAAGAAAGCATGATGAATGGGATAATTTAGAACAAAAAAAGTATTTTGTGATATCTGAAATCTTTATTGAATAAATCATGGAAAGATTAAACTATTATTATCAAGCCAGTGCACAGACATTCTCATATTATTTAAAATTATATTGAATCTTTTGAAACCCTTATGGGGATGATATTTAAATCACATATCGCAAATCTCTCAGCTTACTGTTTAAATTCAAAAGCGAACGTTCGATTTCTGGCATATACTCATATGAATAAATTCATGACGAAAATTAAACGGGTTACTTCATATATTGTCACTTACGCGTGTTTCTCAGCACTTTATTGGTAGAAATCAATGAAATGTAATACATTTATTTGTTGATTTTTGGATTCTGTTTATTTGAGACAAATAAACAAGTCAAGATGTTTAATAAAATTTTTATTTAGACTTTTTTCTTTTCATTGGTGCGACATTTAAAGACACTTTTGGTCTCTCTTCAGCCAGACATAATATAAAATCTAAAAACAATTTTTCTTAAGACAACAGCAAAAGAAAGTTTACGAACCTCAAAACTCTGGCTCCTACATTCATAACTAAACATTTAATGGGCTAAGAAGATTATAAAGTTTTGTTAAAAATGACTGTGACCACACGTTTAATTTAGGTGAATAGTATTGGAACAGTTTTTAAGAAAATTGTATTTAAGGAGCTTTAGAAAATATTTTGTCGTGAATTTTTGCAATATGTGAAAAGTTTATACACAGTTTATACGATATAAGTAAACATTAATTTATTGAAGAGTAGGTTATGCCGATAATTAATTCCCTAGGTTTAAAAATCCCGGAATTTCGGAAGAAATCAAATTCTTTTAATTGTGATTTGATTTGTGATTGATCAGTGATTCCGGGCGCGTCAACTGCTAAGGTCATTAGTCCCGTAAGTGTAGGGCATGTTTCTTACTCGGGAGGTGGTGGTGATCTTACCCCACTCGATGTCGACATCCGGCACCGACCTACCGTTGGCCAACGGAGGTTTTCTCAACCAGGTATCTCCCATCGGCATTGCACCACCCTAGCCGGGACAAGTTCTAAGTTCCCGACCAGTCTCCCGGTATGTGTGGTAGTGTAGTGCATGTTAGTGTAAGTGTGTGTAAAGGGAGAGGATAGAATAAGGAAGAGGAAGGAAAGATCGCTCACGGTCCGTAGCCCGTTTGTTAGGATACTGCTCCTACATTCGCCTCGTGTTGATCGGAAGAACTAAGGAAAACTACCGATCAGAAAAATCGGCCTCTAGAATTTTCCTCCAGACAGCAACTGAACTCGATCTAGCTCTCTAGCTAGGGACGAAAATCCTCCCACTACGCGCCGGGACTTCAACCTAGAACCTCCCGAGCAATGACATCAGTTGATGCCCTGCGCTACCTCTCCCAGTTTTCCTGGAAGAACTCGAGGTCAGAATAATCGACTAAACACATGTTATCCAAACACCTCTGCCACCAATTTCTTCCCCTTCCTCTCTAAAGTCCTCACGACGCGGCCTGCGCAGGCGACAGGGGGCGCACGCCTTGTCACCGCAAGCTGTCGCGTGCACCCCCACCCCCACCCCTCCCAACCCCAGAGACAAAATTAATGTAGTGTTAAACAAACCATAAACACTGCACCCGCCGAAGGTCTACCGCCGCCGGTCATTTGCATTCCAAACGACTTTCTCTATTCATGTTATGCGACGCAAGATGTCAGGTATTAAAAACATTTCAAATAATACTTCGCGGTTTTTTAATTGATTATTCTTAAGAGAAATGATAAATTGAATTTAAATTACGGTCTGTGCTCTCCGTTATGCTTTTGATTCACTTAATGCCACCTGTCAGATTTTTGTCTTATAATGAATGGCTGGAGATAGATGATAACGACTAATGATGTCAAATTAATTAGCATATCGGTGCTGGCCCTTTCTATTTACATAAGAACAACAGCGGGATGAGCGCCGACGGCGGGTTGGGCTCGGCCCGACGCTTCCCGAATGCTTCTCACCCCCGCCACAGTGGCAGGGGCGGGGGGTGAAATTGTGGGAGGTCCGAGGTAACGGCTATCACTTAAAAAAAATATTCAGTAATATTTTTGGTCTTTGAGTTTTAAAGACAGAATATTTTTCATATTAATATTTATTACATAATACATACTATATATATATATATATATATATATATATATATATATATATATATAGTACACATAATACATAATACATTGGGACTTAACCTCTCGGGCAATGACATCAGTTGATGCGCTGCGCTACCTCTTCCGTTTTGCCTCGAAGAACTCGAGGTCTGAGTAATCTATTAAACACACGCTATCCAAACACCTCTGCCTCCAGTTTCTTGCCCTTCCCTTGGAATGATGGATACAAATAATTTCCAAAACTTAGCGCTATGTATTATGTAATAAATATTAATACGAAAAATGTTGTCTTTAAAAATAAAGGACCAAAAATATTATATTGAATAAATAAAGACAGAAGAAAATAATTTTAATTAAAAAATATTCTACATTCCATTCCTACATTCTCATATCTTAGAAGATTGATGAAAACTTTCTGCGATTGGAATCTAATCCTATTTGTGACTGGTAATTGCTAACCGGAAATGAAAAATGAAAATAAATGTTGATGGCCAATAGTTCAGTACGTCTCACGGTGACCCGGATTCCTTGTGTGCGTCATCTCGACCTAGCGAGCGCTACAGACGTTTTTGGAACATTGGCTGCCTCCAAACGCTGCTCCGAGCCAGGTGCCCGTCTCGCATATCTACCGCCTCAGACCGTTATTTCGACGTTCTGCTATGGTCCGTCGGCCAGCGGACCCTCTGTATTCAATATTGTAGAGTTATAACAAATGTTTGTCTGCAATACAACTGACGCATTTTCCCTAATACACTCAATACATTTTCTTCATTTTAATGTTGATTATTCAATGCTTGACTATTTTCAAAGTACAGAAAATTTTGATTAATTGACAAAAGTCTCAATATGTCATAAAATTAAAAAAAAATACTACATGTATTTCTATATTTTATTCAATTGAAATCCGAATTCTACTCACAAATAATTTTGCTGAGTCGTTTGATTTCTTTATATTATTATGTCAATGACAATAAAATTATGCAATCAAAGAATAGCAGCGGCAAGGTGGTACAATTTTGAAAATCCATTGAGTTTTGGGATTCATCGGTGCAACTGAATATCGATTATTCAATAAAACCTAGAACCTGAAATGTCAGAAGCAAATTAAATGTCTTACATTTTACCGATAAGTTCGTTATTACCCATATTAAATAAATGGAATCATCAGAATTGAGAAAGCATGAATGGAAATTATATATAAATGGTACACAAAATTACATAAAGTTTTGAGAAAATGAGCAGTATAGGTTCGGCTACAAAAATCCTTTTATTCTAAGATTCGTTTTCATAGTAGATTACAGTACTTGTAATAAGCGCAATGATTGTCTAAGCCACATTTTAAGAAAACTGAGAAAAATCAAGATAATATTACGTAGTCGTAGTTAGAAAGCGTTGTAAGAGAAAAATAATGACTTTATTGTTAACTTTATAGACGAAAACAGAGCAAACCATGTCAAACAATGTAGAAAGACAGTTCTTAGATAACAAATGGTGTTAATGATTAATTTTTACTTTCTCGCTTCCACTTACACAGTAGGGAGAGGTAAGTAATGCTGCGAGAAAAAAGGCGAATTTTTGGCAGAAAAAAATCTTCTTGTCGAGCCATGGTATCGAAAAAGTGGATTATGCCAGTTGCAAAATTTAGAAAAAATCTAACATGTTGAGTAGACAGAATCCATGTTTTGTGAGCCCTTGATGCCGAAAAATCAATTGACGGCAAAACGTCTTTCTATTCGTCCGTCTGTGTGTGAAGTACACTGTCAGAAATTACATTAAATTTAATGTATATTTAATGTACGACTGTAAATTATTTTAATGTACCTTAAACATTAAAGGGAGATTAATGTTTCTGTACATTAGTTTTAGTGTTTAAAGTAAAATCACTGTAGAGTTAATGTACGATTGTTAACTTGCTAGTCTAAATCAAATTTAATTGTACACGTACATTAAGTTTAATGTACACGTACATTAAGTTACTGTACTTGTACATTAAATTTAATTTACGTACATGAAAATTACTTTCATGTACTTTACATTAAAAGTAATGCAAAAATTTCTGAGAGTGTAGTTTCATATTTGCGGGATGAGGCCACTATTATCCTCTGCCCTTCAATTGTATTTTTGTCCACCCAAAGGCGCGTTCAGTAGCACTGCACCCCACCTTCCGCCCCCGCCCCGGGGACTCGCCACAATGGCCGCAATTAAGGAGGCTGCAGCAGCTTGCGGCGGCGGACGGGCGGGCGGGCGGCCTAATAAGAAAAAATTACGGGTATCCTCGCGGCGGCGTTTTCCTAATTTCGGGGTCCCCGAGGGGGCCCGCCAGAGCCACGAGCCGGGCGCCGCTAATGTCACACATTTCAAGGGAAAAATAAACAAACCATTGGAAGCCCAAGCCTTCGCTTCCTGCGGGGAGGAAGTTCGTAATTGAATTTTGAGGACAGAAGACGTCTTCGTGCTTGGGAGGAAAGCAGCGCCGCATGCAGATGTTCTCGAAAGCGACTTCCACACGCGCAGACAATAACAAGACAGGTGAATTGCGTTTTATTTGCGCAGCCCTCAATGCTTGAGACAGCAATAGTAAGCTAAACTTAAATATCATCTAAAAGACCCGTACTTGGATCTTTTGAAGTACCGATGGCTGATTCAAATTATCGTTGTCTACATCTGTTAACATTCAGTGGAAATGCACAACACCTAAAAGCAGCAACTTGCATGTCAGATGTACCACATAAGTAACGCCGTTCTTGGTCTTACTAAAAAGCTTTTTCACTGCGCTAAATACAGACGTTCTTTAGCTTAATCACGTGCAGTTAGATAGCGCCTTTCAGCGCACAGGAGTAATCGTATTCATGTATTCGCGTCGTAAACGCCGTGCCCTGGCTGGTGCTGATCTGCCGAGGGGGGGGGCGCAGGAAATGGGGCAGGCAACGATGGGAATGGGTTGTCTGGAGAGCAAATGAACTGACAGTACAAATTACAGTGTGCCAGAAAAGTCCCTCCTCACCGAGTCTAATCAGCGCCTTCTATTAAAAACCGCATTTATGTTGGTAGCAATCGGATCACTGGGAAACAAGTGAAGGGGGCAACACTTCCAGTATCTGTTATGATTCTTTTGTTAGAAGCTGCGGCTAGAGCTACCAGCATTATTTCTGTTGCCAGCACTCTCACCAGTACTGCGGAGAGATTTCCTTGGCGCACGTTTCTAGGAATGCCTCTTAGTGTACCTATACATCTCTCATGTTCGTAAAACAAGTAGATTAGTGTTCTTAGATCTACAGTTAAAGATCTACACACGAGAGAGAAATTGAATTAAGGAAGAAGTTTCTGACTTTAATACTGGAGGTGCAGAACAGGATCTAAAAATATTTGAACCTTTGCGATTTTAAAAATGTAAGAGTTTTAATGAAAACCGGAAATACACCACATTTTTAAATGCCCTTTTTTCTATTGGATCAAAAAAATTTAAAAACAAATTTACAACCACTTTTCAGAAAATTTTGGAACTGTCCAGCCGGGACAAGCTCTAAGTTGCCGACTGGTCTTCCGACAAGTTTGGCAAAGTACTGCATGTACGTGTCTAGTAAGTAAGGATTGAGAATAGGACTAGGAAGAGAAAGGAAATATCGCGCGCGGTCTTTGGCCCGTGTCTTAGGATACTGCTCCGGCATTCACCTTATATTGATAGAAGAAACCATGGAAGTATACCCTCAGAGCAGTCGGCCACTAGAATTCCCCTCCAGGCAGCCATTGGATTCGACCTAGCTAGGAGCCAGTGTCGACAATCCTGCCACCGCACCATCGGGATCCGAACCTAGGACTTCTCGGCACTGAAATGACATCACTTGGTGACCTGAGCCACATAAGGCGGCGTTTACCTTGGACGACGTGTCAACCAACCTCCCGGCGATAAACCCAAGACACCCGTCACAGATGAAGTTTCCTTCCCATCGCAAACGTGGCTATTTTAGGGAGTTTTTGCACGTTTCGTATTAGCGGGCAGCAATCCAATGCATTATCGATCTTCTGCGCAAGCGCAGATGCGAAATTTAAACAGCACATGCGCAGAAGATCAATAGTGCTGTCGATTTCTTTATCGTTTGAGGGTACAAAAACTCAATTTTGTCAATGGGAAATGACTTTAGCTACGACTTTAAATATGTTTAACCGGGAGAGATGGCTCAGGGTATCAACTGATGTCACTGCAGTTCCTCTCACCGGGAGGTCCTACGTTTGAGTCCCGACGGTGGCAGGAGTTTTCGACAATAACTTATCAGCTAGGTCGAATTCACTCACTGTCTGGAGGAGAATTCTAGCGGCCGGCTGCTCTTAACGGTAGTTTTCCGTATTTTTACCGATCAACACCAGGCGAATGCCGGAGCAGTACCCTACCAAACGGACCACGGACCGCACGTGATCTTTCCTACCTTTTCCTTGTTCTATCCTTTCCCCTTACACACACACACACACACACACACACAAACATGCACTACACTACCACACATGCCGGGATACCGGTCGGGAGCTTACAGCTTGTCCCGGCTGGTGCGGTGCCCCGCTGGTGGGAGCGTCCCCCTGCTGGTTCAGGGGGAAATCCTCGGGGAATAGCCGACGGTAAGTCACCTACCGATGAAAACATGCACTACACTTACGTAACTAACGATCTAAGCTGTTGACGCGACCGAAATCGCTAACAACCAATCAACGTTTAGACACGTCTGCTTAACAGCAACTGTGGGTGTTGCGGTGGATGCACGCTGAGAAGGCAGTAGGGGTGGGTTTGATGAGTTTTTCGTGTTTCCGAGCGCGTCAACGGCTTTGGTCATTAGTCCCGTAAGCGTAGTGTATGTTTGTTCTCGGGAGATGGCGGTGATCTTCCCCCACTATATGGCGAGATCCGGCGCCGACCTACCGTCGGCTAGTGGGGTTTCCCCCTAACCAGGACTCTCCCACCAGCGGGGCACCGCCCCAGCCGGGACAAGCTCTAAGCTCCCGACCGGTCTCCCGGAATATGTGGTAGTATAGTGCATGTTAGTGTGTGTGTGTGTGTGTGTGTGTGTGTGTGTGTGTGTAAGGGGAGAGCATAGGACAAGGAAGAAGAAGGAAAGATCGAGCGCGGTGCGTGGCCCGTTTGGTAGGGTACAGCTCCGGCATTCGCCTGGTGTTGATCGGAGAAACCACGGAAAACTACCGATCAGAGCAGCCGGCCGCTAGAATTCTTCTCCAGACAGCGACTGAATTCGACCTAGCTGAAAAGCTAGTGTCGAAAATCCTGGAACCTAGGAGCTCCCGGTCAGAGGCGCTGCAGTGCCATCAGCTGATGCGCTGAGCTGCCGCTCCCGGTCAGTAGGGGCGGGGCGCGCGGGGCGTCGAAGGACCGCTGCTGCCACCTGCCGCGCCGCAATTTACGAGCGCTGCCCGCACTGCCCGCCCTGCGGACGCTTCCTCCCGCCCCGCCCCCCTCCTCCATCACTGGCGAGATATAGCGCCGGATGCTGAACGCCGCCCCGAATACGCAAGGTGATTTCAATAGATGGATATTTATTTTTTCTGCGGGTGGGTTTATCTTCCACTTTGTTCAACACATTCACTTCAGATATACCCCTTCGAGACAAACACACAACAGCACTCTATGCTGACGACACACCCAGCTATGCAGCGGACTCGTAGCTTTTCTCCGCCATACATCACTTGCAAGACGCACTAAACATTTTTCAGAATTGGGCGTCTTCATGAAGACAATCTAAACCCATCCAAATACGATGGTAAAATATTCACTCTTCGACGCATCAACAATCCCATTCTCATATATATTAATAATCAAAACGTTCCTTGCAATCCTCTAATAAACCGATAAAATATCTAGGAGTGCTCCTTGACACCAGACTAACTTGGAAAGCGCACATTTTAAATTAATGTAGTAAAGTACATGCTTCAAATTTTAAATGGTATCCTTAAAAAAATCACCTCTTAAAACAGATTTCTCCCTACCACTGTACAAAGCTGCCATTCGTCCCATAATTACATATGTATGTCATATCCGGTGAGGAGCTGCCTTTTCGGTGCGTAAAACACTCCAAATATTCCAAAATAAAATTCTTCGCACTGCCGTCAAGGCGCCTTGGTACGTGTCAAGCAAGCAACTCCACAGAGAGTTTGTTCTTTACACGGTTTATCATTATATCAGTCAGCAATCAACATTTGTTTTTCGTTCCTTACCGTCTTCCCCTGCAACTTTCGTATTCAACCTAGAAAAAAACATATCAGTACGAATAGAGCAATCCATCATAATTCAATGTTTTTCATTTATATTACGTACTCCATTACGAGCTTTTCTAACTCCGCATTCCCAAAGCTGAAAAAGAGATCACCACGCTATTTCCTTAATTTCTTAACACTAGCTCGTTCAGTTCACGTGAGCACTTGCAAGAGTTCCAGATAACAGTGAAATGTTGTCAACTAATGACCACTCAAGCTGAGAAAATAATTACATAACGAGGAGAACGACGTCCCTAAGCATGCAATTAGCGCAGTCACTAGAGGGCGCTCGCTAAATAATTGTTTACAGGAAGCGAACTTTTCGCAAGAGTGGACACGGTTTCTAGGAGCATTCCCATTAAGCGCTAAAAAGCTCCCGAAAGAGCAATGGAATTCTCCATATAGTTGATTAGTCGCATACATTGTGACAGCCTTTTAGTCCTGACAGGATTATCTTATCAAGAGGTCATCTCCCAATTTAATCAGAATAGTTAATACTGAAGCAAACACAATAAACTGCCGTGCACAAAATGTTTTATAGAAATGAAACTTAATATGAACTTAAAAATGTGAAACACAACCTTCAAAACAGCGCAAAATTTTAAAGTTTTTGAAAGAAATACACATTTTTAGAGTAAAATTAAGGTTATAAACCTATTTAAATCGTCAAATAGCGTTTACCATAGAGCTAGAACCATGAAATGGAGAATTGCCTTTCGTGTCTTCTGGTTTATAAAAATTGAAAGATGTTTTGGCGTCCTCTCACCACGAAAAAAGTTTCGATCGTACGGCCGCACTTTTCTCTTTATTTTACATCCGAGCAGAAGATTAAACTGCTTAGGTCTTAACAACAAGACCCCCTTTGATTAAAATACGCATGTGTTACCTGATCTGACATAAACGTACAGAACATATTCGTTACTTCAAATAAAAATGTTCGTGTATAACGAAGACAACGGTAATTTAATTATATCTTTAGCACAAAGGGAAATGATTATTCCCATCGAGAAAACGCAACTCGGTGGGTGAATGGTTACTCTCTGTGGCTCCTAAAGATCGGTTCGGTCACGGCTAACAAAACCCTGCATGGATGTTTGAAGGACAAAAAATATGCAGTGGTCATACCACGATTGTGACGTAAAAGAATTTTGACAGGGTCTCATAAAAAAACGATCCTAGTGATAATGACCCGTCCTAGACATTTCTCAGATTCTCGTGACCAAACAGTTCCGACATTGTTAACCGAGAATAACATATGGCGGAGAAAATCAGGATCACACCCAGGCGTTTCAAGGAACGCCCATTGCGTGAGTGAGCCCGAAAAATACTCAAACCACTTCGGGACCTCAAATGCTGGGTCACAAATACAGCCACCGACTACCTGCCCGCACATTTTCCTTTCGCTAAATAATATGAAATAATCAAGAAACATAATCAAGAAATGAAACGTGTATGATGTTTTAAGATAATATTTAGGCATTCACATAAGTTAAATTGTGCTTCTTGAGAGAGTTGAAGCGGTTCACCTTAAATTTAAAACTCAGAAGAGAAGGCGAAGGAGGATCGATCTGTGTCGAACAGTTTTAGGATTGGAACCAGAAAACGAGGTTGAGCATCCTGCCTCCAATTTGTTAGCTCAGATTTCATGTAGAGTTCATTCCTCTACCTCAGTGGTTTTTCCTATTTGTTTTTCAGAGGCATCGCAGACCGCAATTGGGCCGGTGTGCCGAACAAGCCTTAGCTCGCCGCAGACAGAGCCTCCGAACCACGAAGGGAGTCGCCCCTTGAGCACGGTTCGGAGCAGAACCGGTTTCGTCTTTGCCTTAGATCGCAGGATTACATGGTCGCAGGTGGCGATAGCACTTGTGAAGATTACTTCATTACACTGAGCTGACTCGCCTTTAAACGAGTTTCCGTTTTCGAAGATAAACTTGGGAGTTGTTGCGATCTGGCTTTCGGGTCGCGGGGACGTGTGACACTAACAAATTCCTCGTCTCTTATCCAAAATCAGAAGTACGCAAAAGAGCTTTATTTTGCATTGATAATTGAAAAAATCATTGCCATTCAGTTCTTTGTTCCTCTATCACTAAGAAAGGAAAAAAAACAACAAAGGCAGCAGGTGCGCGGTCTCAAAGCCAGTTCCATCCCGTGCCAATGCTCTGCTGGCGTGCAGCCCACTTCGGCGGAAGTTCTAAATAATAGCACGGCGATATTATTAGAAGATTTGAATACCTTTAGAGAACAACTCCATTGCATCAAATGGTTTGTACATTTCCGCGAGCCCTGACATTTAAAAGATTTCTATCTAGTGTATTGACATTTTATCTGTACATCAAGGCATAATTTGTAATATTTCATAAGGAAATTTCACTGTATGTAGTATCTTTGTACCCGCTTGCAAAACTTTCGTGACCAGTTATTTAGATCCGAATTTATCTTCATGTTTTTGTATTTCTTGACAGATAGATTTCCAATAAAAAAGCTTCATGTTTTCTTAAATGCATTCTTAGGTGCATCTCAAGGCATCAATTGATGTCACTGTAGTTCCTCTGAACAGAAGTACTTAGGGTTCGAATCCCTACTGTTACTGGATTTTCGTCACTATATTCATAGCTAGCCGCTTCTTGGAGGAGAAATCAAGCAGCCAACGGCTCTCACCGGTAGTTTCTTCGTGTTTTTCCAATCAACACCAGTCGAATACTGGAACAGTACCCAAAAGCAGCCACAGATAGCGCGCGATCTTTCCTTCATCTTCCTTGTCCTATCCTCTCCCCTTACACACACACACACTAACATGCACTACACACGTGACAGGAGACCAGTCTTGAGCTTACAGATTGTCCCGACTGGGGCGGTCCCCCGTTTCTGGGAGATCCCTGGTTGGAGAAATTCCTCTAGCCAACGTGTAGGTTGGCGCCGGATCTCGCCATCCACTGGGAGAAGATCACCGCCACCTCACGCGTCAAAAGTGTGCACTACACTACGGGACTAATGATATTAGTAGTTGAAGTGCCCGAAAACACTAATCAATCCCTTAATTTCCAAAACTTACTCATATTTGAAATACATAAAAGAGAAACACAACTCCTTAGAAAATATCATGTACTTCGAATTTCTAAAAAGTGTTGATCTAAACGAGACTTACAAATAGCATGCTAGAAAACACTTCCAAAATCTGCTTCAAATTTCTGGACCGATTCCAATGCTCTCTCTTTAGAAATAGCAATTTACGCCATTGTATGCAGAGAAAAATAACAGGAAAGTATTGGAACATTAAGAATCATTTTTATCCCAATATCAATAACTAATGTAATTCTTAAACCCATGCATCAGAGCCCCCAATTTGTGATATTTTCCAGCAAACTTTTAATTTTGCTGAAGTGTCTCAAATTTGTTGGAAATGGAATCATAATTTTCATCCAAAACCCGTTCCGGTATTATATTAATATGCATAGTTTCTACAACCAATATATAAATAAAACATCTATGAGTAAGTCGGGCGCGTCAACTACTTTTGTTATTAGTTCGAAAACAATAATTGCACATAAAAACTCGATGAGACCCAGCCACATCACGTAAATTTTACCAATCGTAAAAGTGAGGCACTCCCCAATAAAGAAGTTCCAGTAGCAAATACGGCGAAATATTTGGGTCTCATAAATCGTCCCAGTTTCTGTAGCTGTGTGGTGACGAAAAGCTCAAGCAGGCGGATCTTGCTAGCAACGGTGAAGAGAATACGTCGTGTTCGCCTCATGTCGCACTTACCCACAATAATGACCCTCTGGCCCGGGAAGTCGGACTGCCGACTAGACTATGATCCCGCCCACTAGATTGTGTCTCGTTTTGTAGTCTTTCGGGACTAGACATGAAATGCTGGATGGTTTCATGATCTCGCCCTCACATTCGGCACTCGTCGCTATGTATTTCTCGGTCTTCAATTATGTATTTAAGGTAGTTCTTCGTTGGGACAACTGATTGGGGATTCTTATTATTATGATTGTGATTTCGGGCGCGTCAACTAATATGGTCATTAGTCCCGTAAGTGTAGTGCGTATTTTTGCTCGGAGGGGGCGGTAATCTTCCACCCCTCGATGGCGAGATCCCGAGCCAATCTACCGTCCACTATCAGGTTTTCCTCATTCAGGTACTCCCATCAGCGGGTCACCGCCCCAGCCGGGACAAGTTAAGTCCTCGACGCCCGTGACTGGTAGTGTAGTGCATGTTAGTGTAAGAGGGTGTAAGTAAGTGGTGAGAATAGGAAAAGAAAGAGGAAGGAAAGATCGCGCGTGGTCCGTGGCCCGTTTTTTGGGTACTGCTCCGTCATTCGCCTGGTGTTGATCGGAGAAACTACGGAAACCTACCGATCAGAGCAGCCGGCCGCTAGAATTCTCCTCAAGACAGCGGCTGAATTCGACCTAGCTGAAAACCCTGCCGCCGTGGTGAGTGTAACCTAGGACCTCCCGGTCAGAGGCGCCGCAGTGCCATCAGTTGCTGCCCTGAGCCACCGCTCCCGGTGCCTGCGCTGGAGCTGGTGGCGCGGGGGCCCTGGATGCGGCGCGGGAGCGGCACGCGGACAGGTGGGCGGCCGCCGGCACGCGCCGCCGCCGCCTCCGCCGCCGGAGCAGGTGCGTGCGCCGCCCGTCGCCACCGCAGGACCACTCCCCCCCCCCCGGCTCTTTCGGCGCCGGCTCCCACCGCCGCACTCCGCACAAGCTCCTGCAGGCAGCGTCCGAACCTCTTTTCGATTGCCTCACAAATTGCACGCGACACAGACGAATTAACGTACACGGGAGGTAGCTTGTGTTGCGGATAGCTCTCCAGACAAACGCTCCGTCATCCGAACTTGCATCTCTCCCTACATGGAAGGCTCGTGTTGCAGGAACAGTCCACGAGTATGTGTTTCAGCGTTACCAGCATGCTTACAATGGGGACTTGCTCTTCCACAAATTTGACGAAGCATGTGAATTATTAAATTACTTTTGTTATTCGAAGTTCGTGGATATGGTGTTCCCTTCCTATCAAATATCGGGTCATTTAAACGTGGTTTTACAGCCACTGTGCGTTTTCTAAAGTACCTATATTTCTTTCGTTTCATTTCCTATTTTAAGAGCCAGAATACATGTCCCAGCGTTTGGTCATGGTTATTATTCACAATGGACCATTTCTGTCATTTTCATATATGAAGAACGGGAGTTGTTAGTCGTGTAGCAAGCATGTAAATATACACTTTATTTCGCTTCTACCTGATATTAAATTTAATGAATTTATTCGTTTCCTACCTCATCAGCGCCGCAAGAGTTCGGAAAGCGCTCAAATAGTCTCTGAACTCCTTATTTACTCGTACATTCACAGTTCAAATCTCAAAATTAAGAATCGATATCTGTGTAAGGAATGGATCGTTTCGCACATATGGACACAATTCTATCTGTTATCTCGCACCTATCAATACTTAACTTTCCTCTTCATCCCTTCCATCCCCTATCCATATATGAGTTGGTTTTTTTTAGCGGCTGACGCCGCATCTCGTTTCCATTTCTCTCTATCCCTCCAATCTCCCTCTTGTAGACCTATGGCAGCCATCGCGTCTTGTAGTACATCTTGGGTCCACATTCTTGGTGATCAACCCCGTTTTCTTCTCTCGGGAGGAATCCACATCCATATTAATTTAGGCCATCTAAACTCCTCCATTCCTTTTAGATGACCAGATCAAATGAGGCGTTTGGTTTCAATTTTGTCAATAATATTTCTTTTAGCACCCATAATATCCCTTTTCTTCTCATTCCGGACGTGTTCCAGTTTGGAAATGCCACTGCTCGTTCTCCAAAAATCCATTTTAGAGACAAAAAAAGGAATTTTCTTTTTTTTGTTTTTTCTGGTCTCTAAAAGCGTAAGCATCCGAAAAAGTGAAATGTAACTGAATTATGGACATCAGAGTGAAAAACTAGAGCGAGATGGACAGGGGATTCTTCAATTTGGAGAAGATGGTACGAATGGTTTAGGCGCTAGTAGTCTTCACAGACTGATAGACGCACAGACGTTTTCGCTTTCAATAGGTTTTTCGACATCAAGGACCCACAAAAGGACTCTGAATGCACCATATGTAAGTTTTTTTTCTCAATTTAGACATTGGACGTATCCACTTTTTCGTTGTTAGGGCCCGGCAATGAATTTTTTGTATCGACAATTCGCCGTTTTTTCGCGCAGCATTACATAACTTTCTCTATACTACGTATTACTCCATACGTACCCGAGAAATAAATAAATGTGCATTAAAAAAGCAGTTCTGGGGAAAAGGTCCTCCAGCTGTTCGTTGGGGAGCGGGCGCTGGGCGCTGGTCCGAGCGGCAGCGGCGTCCGCTGGCCTTAGTTTATCGGGCGGGGCGATTACCTCCGTTGTCTTCGCACGTGCAGTCGTTGGAGGCGGCGTCCATTACACTGCAGCGGCCCCGCCCACTCGCCTCCGCCGCCATCGTCATCACCATCGCCATCGCCGCCGCCGCTGCCGCCGCCGCTGCCGCCGCCGCTGCCGCCGCCGCTCCCGCCCCCGCCCCCAGCCCCGCCGCCGCCACCGCCACTGCCACCGCCACCCCCCGCCCACCACCCACCACCCGCCACCCGCCACACCTGCCGCGCGCTCTATCTCGCTAACTCGCAAACCAGCGATTACCCACACCTTGCGCTACATGCGGCCACGCCCTCGCGCGATCCGGCGAATTTAGCTGGTTCTACTGCTTCGTTAGAATTCGCGAGGGGCGTGCGCTGCACTTCGAGCAGGCTGGAGTAATGTAAGAACTTATAATAGGTACTAACGTCGACACAAAAACTGGTCGTCTTGTTACTTCCGTGAACAATTTGATGGCAAGTTAAATCGCCATTATGCGAAGCGTGCTTTCGTCGTAAGCAGATGAATTCAGATGATTAAATTGTAAGTGAAATAGCAAGCCTCTTTCGATTTGCTCTGTAACAAAATGCTAATTACCCAAATTGTTCTATTGCTAAAAGCAGGTATTCACGAATGTCTAAAGCTACAAAGTGGTGAGTAGCAGAGACAAGTAGATACGGTGTTGTAGAAGCTATTACTTGTGAGGAAAACAGTTATATTTTTTGGAATTCAAACAACTACAAAACAGTTTTATATCGATGATACTTATGAATATAAACTGCTTCTCTAGGCGTTCATGGATATTTAAATACAAATATTGTTTACAAAAACATGTTCTGAATTAATTTCGAGCTCTAACTTCAGTTCATAAAAATTTTATTTACAAAACCTATTTACAATTTGATTAAATAATATCAAAACATAATATTAGATAATAATCAAATACATACCGATTAAATACAAGAAACGAAATTTACAATTAGTTACGTCGCGGTTACTTTCCGGCGAAAGGAACAAAAGCAGGACTAACAGCGCAGCGGAAAAGTCTACCCAGAGAGGGCGTCGCTTCAACACACCTTTTTGTGAGGACTCATTTGTCATTGCGTTCAGTATGTCATGCTCTTTGCACGGCAATATAATGAGACTTCCATAAAGAACAGGATAAATAAGGTCGACTTCCTCATAGGAGTTTTTGTTTTAGTTTTGTTAACCTCCTTTTACCATGGCGAGAGATAATTGGAATAATGAATAATTAGAAAATTATTTTTTAATGTTTTCCATAATCTTCATTAGGTAACAAAAAGTCAGAAAAGAAGAAAAACTTTTTTCAAGAGTATTTATTTAACACATTCGTCTATTCGACAGGAGAAGAAATAAATTGTGTTTATGGTGAGCTCTGTTTATGCTCTCACCCTGATGTTGGCCACGATCGCCCCTGATTCCATCACTGTAGGTTCTGATAGCTGTAAACAGACGCACACCCGGCGAACTTTTAATAACAATTGTGGCTTTCATTTAATAAGAGATTAATGGCGATATTGAAATAAAACAAAAAGTACTTAGTATAAAATTTTAGGAACTTTCAGAAACTGAAATGAACGAATGCACACTTAAATTTTGTTTAAACAGTTTGAAAGGAAGATGGGAGTTTTTTTTTTTACAAAATCTCATGTGGACGTAACTTTTTTTTAGTTTTGAAGATGACGTGTGCAAAACTGAATATTGATTATTATTTGATATTGAAATAAATCTGTAGATTATAATAAAAACAAACAAATGTTCTTACATATGTAATAGGAAACAATGATTTGGAAAAAGTAATCTTAATTATGTCCGACAAAATGCTCTACCTTTCAGTGATAACCCACATAAAAATCGGTTCAGTCGTTACCGAAATTATCCTGGACAGGCTCTATAACAGTACTTATATAGATTACCTGAAGTAACACGCATTCCCGGTTACTTAAAACAACCATCAATTATGCAGGAATAGAAGTGATTGTATGAACAGAGTAATATGGAGGTAATTTTATTTCCATCTTCTCCACACTCATCACGCCTCGCCCAGACCCGTTCCTCCCCCGCCATCTACCCCCGCTGCCCTCCGTGCCCCATCTGCACCAACACTCCAGCTAACGCCAGACATTACTATGCTCGATTAACAGTGGTGATATCAATATCTTATGGGACGGTGTTTATTAAGACACTGACACTCACTACGCTCAGATTGATTAATGATTCCGGGCGTGTCAACAGCTTTCGCTAGTCCCTTAAGGGTAGTGCATGTTTTTTCCTGGTGAAAATGGGGTGAAAATAAGAGAACGTGTTCTGTATTGTACATACATAAAATAAAACAGTGATATTACACAAAAAGGAAATAATACTACACAATAAAGATGTAAATAATTTTATATTAAAAATTCGAATAACATTAACTCCAATAGTGGTCGCTAATAACATAGATGTTTATGCAACCTTAAATAACAAAAAAAAGTACCTTGACTTTGTGTGTGTGTTGTCGCAGAAGGCCTCGCGTTCTGGTGACTCCATATCAGAGGAGCCCGCAAGTGTTTGTCTAGTGTATGGTCGAATATGCGTCTCTTCGGGACGGACGTAAAGGGCAACCGGCTGTCGGCTGGATAAAAGCCCTAGGAAAAGGCAAAACCATTCACGAGACATTTTCCTTTAGTTTCTCAGCGGAGAGCACGGAAGGTCGAGTGGAAAAGTGCCATTTCAGTACAAAAATATGTTACAAAAGCACATCAATTACTAAAAAACTATTCGCTAAAATGCAACGATATACACATATTTGAAATCGTCCTTTTAAGCGCATTACGATACGCTAAAATTTAGCATAGGGTTCCATTAAAAAAAAGTTGACCTTATATCTTCATAGTAAAAAATAGCGCAAAGACGAAGTACGCTGTAATCAAGTAGCCCCTGTTCTAGCAATCGACTGTCCAATCGGCATCTTCGTATCTTGCGCGGTTGAGGAGATACAAGGGGTGTTAACACTTAGCTGTTCCACCATATATATATACACAATACTGAATATTATGAAAAATTACTGTGGTGTTTGCGAGAGCAATTTTCGCAGGCATTTTATACTTTCATACAGTTTTATTCAATATGAGTATCAGCGTTCGGACTAGTCTGGCAAAACATTTTACTAGACTAGAATACACTCGAACTATCTCTGGTAACCAATGAACATAACAATGGGTAAGGGGTAGCCAATATTACATTTGAATATAAAATGTGTTGTACGCACGTCAGCAGTAAGTGTTTTAACTCGCAATTAACAATTCAGAAATGGCTTCCTTAAAAGTAACGTGTACGTTGTATGAACCTGAGCTGAAAAGTAGACGTTTTTGGAATTTGTCACTCAGCAACCTCATCCAAAATATTATTTTTTGGGCTTGTTCTATAAACAACCAGTAGTATTAATTTGCGATCTTATCGTTATAAAAAAAAAGTTACCTAGAAGGAAATTGAAAGTCAAAACGAAGAAATTGATATATTTTTCTGAGGTCACTTATCGTATCGGCAAGCTTATTTCACAATGAACGGTTTCAGCACTGCTGCAGAAGTGAAAAAAGGTTTATTTCCTCCAAAACCGCAAACCGCAAGGCTGATTGCCTACAACGAGCGTTTTCTGAAACTCGATTAGATTTCCACCCAACGTCCTACGGAAACGAATAAAAAACTACTAAAGAGGACAGTCTAGCGAACAGACAACGAAATGATTGTATCATTTTCCGTCGGGTTTCCTTTTTTGCTGACAAAATAAACTTGTTAACAGACATTGTTATCGTGTGTACTCCTCTCGCATCCTCGCTCTTCCCGTTGCAACCCTCTTTCTTCTCCGTCGGTTCGCGTCACATCGCCTCGCCTCGCTTCTCCGCGCCCCTCCATTTAAAACAAATGACTGCAGCTCGCGATGCGCTTTAACGATAAGCAACTGGCCAGGCCGCCACCCGCCAGCTGACGGCGCCGCTGCTGGGGCAGAGGCGCAAGCAGAGTTGGTATTGCGAGGGCAGTAGCCGCCTCAAGGGGGAAAGGTAGGGGCGGGAGCGGGGGCGGTGGCGGTGGCGAAGGCGGGGGTGGTGGTGGTGAGGGGGTGGCGGTGGCGGTGGTGGCGGCGGGGGTGGTGGAGGGGGTGGTGGCGGGGGTGGTGGCGAGGGGAGGGGGTGGTGGGGTTGGTAGGGTGGAGGGGCGGTTGGAGTGGTGCCAGCAACGGCAGAGTAGTGGCGGTCTGGTGGGGCGAAGACTGGGGCAGGAGTGGGCAGCGGAAGAGGAGGTAGTGGTGGCGCGGGGGCGAGGGCGGGGGGCGGGGGCGGGGGCGAGGGCGGGGGCGGGGGCGAGGGCGGCGGGGGGCGAGGGCGGGGGCGAGGGCGGGGCGCGAGGGCGGGGGCGAGGGCGGGGGCGAGGGCGAGGGCGGGGGCGAGGGCGGGGGAGGGCGGGGAGGGCGGGGGCGAGGGCGGGGGCGCGGGGGGGGGGGGGGGGGGGGGGGGGGGGGCGGGGGCGAGGGCAGGGGCGCCGGGGAGTGCTTTCGGGCACGGGTGCCACGGTGGCGGTCAGCCGCTCTAATTAGTGTAATTAATGAGCGATCCGAAAGCGGGCGGCGGAGATAGAAGCTGAGGATCCCTGCGGAAAAGGAAGGAGCTTAGAAGAGCGTAAGTTTTATCTAAAGTTTAAAGTGATTGAAGGCAGAAGAGACAAATACGAAAGAAGAAGTAAGAAGAAAGATAGAGGAGACCGTGATGAAACGGGAAACACTAGGACGAAGAGAGTAGGAAGGAGGGAAGGGAATAAGTCGTAGAAGTGAAAATGGTAGTTATTAACGTCAGGAGTAGCGGAAATTGAGCCCGCAAAGGTGAAATAAATTACGGCGAGGACGGCCGCTGGACTTGGCGGAAAACGACAAGTCATGTGAGGGAAGTAATAATAAAAGTAACGCTGATGAAAGATAATTGGGAGGAGAAGAAAGAAGTAAGGATAGCGAGAGAAAGTTGTGAAGAAAGTGAAGGAGGAGAATCAGAAATTGCGAGTGTTGATAATATTGCAATAGGAAAAATAACACTTGGTGTGAATGAGGTAGATGATTTTTGAAGTAAAATGAAAAAGGGTTACCTAAAAAATCAAATATATCATTGTGATTGGAATGATTTGAAAGAAGGTGCAGTTGCAAAGGATTTTTGTTTTCATATTTAAACACATTTTTTTCTCTTCGACGACGTCTTTCACGGAACATTACTCGGCCTCATTGTTTTATTTTTTACCAAAAGACATGTTTGAGACATTGTATTTTACAGCACATTTTATTACACTACTTTAAAAGAAAAACATATCGTATATAAGAGATTTCACTTTATTGATACTGAATACAACATTCTATGTTATTACCGTTAAATTATTACTATAAAATGTAAATTAAGGAAAGACAATGAAAATCTCAAAGGTTTGAATTTATCTTCGGCGAAGCGGGGACGGATTGGTAATAAAATACCAAGATTGAATCTGAAGTCCAGTGTGAATTCTGATGAAGAGATGAAACATCGTGAGACAATGATAGTATAAACTTTAAATGAAGCTACGCCTCTTTATTTTATTATAATCAAATAATTATTTGCCTTTTTAATGAGCCAGAGAACGTTTGGAAGATTTTATTTTAATACTCTTCTTTGGTCCTGTTCTTCCAGAAAAGGAAGTTAGGTGACCCATCTAAATGGCTCCACAGTATTATCTTCATGACGGATTTTCTTAGGAGGATATAATTAAGGTAGTATATAGTATATAGTAGTATATGGCTTACTGTAGGAATCACAGTATTTTGAAAACTTGCATAGAATTCACTTCTCCCTATAGCACGTCATACACAGTTTTTAACTGCTTTAGACGTAAAATAAATGAATACATAGAATTTTCCATTACTTTTACTGATGGTTATATTATTATTATTATTATTATTATTATTATTATTATTATTATTATTATTATTATTATTATTATTAATATTATTATTATTATTATTATTATTCAGAACTAAGTGATAGGTCGATGATGATGGGTGAAAGAACTCGCATAATGATGAGGGATGAGATGTGGTGGGAGGTTGGAGGTGATCCTGTGATTTTTGAACCACCCCAGCATTCGCCTGTACGACTGAGGAAAACCACGAAAACCTCGGTCAAGATGGCCGGCCCGTGGATCGAACCCGGACCTCCCAACTGCGAAGTCAGCGCCCTACGCACTGAGACACTTTGCTCGGTTTATTTTAATTACACGACTACAAATTAATGCGGTCAAGTAATTCGGCCTTTTGAGGCAGAGCCTGGAGGAGGTCAGCTCAAATATGTGAACACTTAAGCTCTGGGTTCGAAGCCCGCATGCCGCATGAATGATTTAGTTTGTGTTTGAGGCGTGGGCGCAATTTGAGTCCTCTATTACGTCTTTACGAAATTGTATTAATTGTAATTTATCTAGCGAAAAAATAATAAACATTGGTTATAATTAGCTACATTGCATAAATTGTACACCTTAAAATAAACCTGGATCAAATCTAAATTTCTTGCAGCGTGTGCGTGTACCAATTTATTCCCTTCATCAGTTTGACGTAAGTGAACTGTAAATCCTCCTTCTTCATCTATCCTTCTGAAGATTCATTTCAACACAATAATTAAACACTTATGTAAAATTTACTTACAAAATAATAATTCTCTATATGCATACTTGCTACTGTAATCACCCAAAAGAAAATAGTCTTAATTTACTACATATTTTAGTTCATTGTGCTTGACAACGTTTTTCACAATGTAAATATTTCTGGAAATGTAAAAGAAACACAATAACTACCTAAAACAACATCTTTTCTCATTCTGGTGTTTTTATGGATGTTTTTAAAATGCATTTCTCCTTGAATACTTGTGCTTCTGCTTTGTATGTTCATGAATATATTTTCCATCGTGTTTCCAAATACTTCATTTTAAGTGAAGACTTACAACCATAAAAATTCAAAGTATCATTTTTAATTTCTTTAAACATACGTTAATTACAGATGTCCCTGAAAGTAATAATAAACAAATTACTTGATATAATAATTTCCATGATGAACTGGCGCCGTTTTTGAGAATTTTTTTTTTTTGAAAAAAAGTTGCCAATATTTCACGTAAAATTACACAAAAACTACATATATATTCCAAATATTGTACATGATCTTATTTGAAGATCTGTCTTTAATAAACAGATTTTATTAAGAAAAAATAACCATCATTAATATTATAGTGGTACGAAGACTCCTAAAAAATATTAAACTTTTCTAGTTTTCGAAAATGAGGGATTTTAACAATAATGAGTTTGCACCATTCTTTTAAGCTATTCGAGGGCAAAGTTAAATCACATTTGCAGCCATTTCTGATGAAATTTTGAAAATGTTGTTGATTTTGCGTGTAAACTACCCAGAAAATTCGAAATATACTTTTGAAACTTCGAGATCCTCAAGTTTATAAATCGATCGAGGAATATAAATTTTAGAGAAAATCCGCTGAACGATTTAGGCGCTAGCATTGGCCACTGATAGAGTAATGGGATACACAGACGTCTTGCTGACAATCTTGTTTTTTGGAGGGGGGGATCCACAAAACCTAGATTTATGAGAAGTAATTTATTTCATATCGGAACAAGATTTATCCACGTTTTCTTTAGCAGGACCCGGGAATAAGCGTTTTTCTATCTAAAAACTGCCGTTTTCCGATGCACGATTACAATACTTTCCCTTTTTCCGAATAAAAGCGAGAAAGTAACAGGATAAATCTTGTTCCTTTCTTATATATAGTAAATTACTTCCTCTAACACGTTGGGTAGTCAGAATTCATGTTTTTGCGGTTCTTGATTCCGAAAACTTGATTGACGGCAAATCTTCTGTATATTTGTGTCAGTGCATCCGTCTGTTTCTCTGTGGTCAATGGTAGTGGTTAAAATGTTAACATGATTTTATTAATATTTTAATAATCATCAGTTTTTATATTATTATTATTATTTTAACATTATCATCATTATTATATTATTTGCATGACATTTATTATCTTATTTATGTAATTACCTGCCACTGGGTTACACCCAATAGCAGTTTAAATAAATTTATCTTTATTTATGTAGCACCATTCAACTGTTTTCATGTTTCGCTAGTAAACGTCGTAGTTATGTTCCAGGTAAATTATGCAGAGAATAACGAGCTCCGTGTCGAAAGTAATAACAATCTATAACGTATCGGTAAAAATTTAAATCCTTAATGGACTCCCCACCTGTAAGGAGTGGCTTTTTGTTCTACTATTTTGTTGCGTTATGTCGACTTAACAATGCTGTATTACGAAAATATAATACTTTGGTATTGATCATGTACTGTATCTGTACATCTTTGAATAATTAATTGTTAGTGAAACTTATTTTAATTTTTTTTCCCCGGGCGTATTATTTGAGGTTTGCACTGTCATTTTTGAATTGCACTTTCACCCTTTGATGTAAACAGAATATTACACCGTATTTGAAAAACACATTATTAGTTTGCCCTAAATTAATGATCATCTATCCACTCTCCTCTGTAGGTTTCCTAGTTGCAGGTGATGTGACTTTGAGAACAAAAGAGTTTCAAAGAGTTCACGGGTTTTGCATTCATTATAGTGCGGTTCCGCCACTTTGTTGTTGTTTTTTCGGGATCTTTCAGATGTTTATTTCAGGCAGGTGGCCACTTAACTAGGCGCTGGCTGCTTTGTCTTTCGAAAATTTATGAGCTCCCCGACAGTGGGGATGTTGCAGCGATGTCTCCTCTAGTATGATATCGTCCCGTAATCTCTACTTCCTGAACATTTTCCCAATGCCAAAGAAAGTGAAATAAATGTCTGAATGTCCGTGTAGTTTCATTTAGTTTTATAATTACGTTGACTTTCTGAAAATACCCCGTGTAAGTTTACACTTTATATCCTTCTAGCCTAGTGAAAATTAAAAGTAAGACATTTTTCAATGCAAATTTTTGCGTACATATAATTTATTTTTAATTATATTCCAGCATTTTGTTTCGAATGAACTGTATGTACAACTTTTCGTTGGGACTTCAATCATTCCTTCTCTTCAAAATACCTTTATAACGTTCTTCCTTCTTTTTAATATTTCCCTTACTAATACTTTTTAGTTTTAGACACGTTGAAAATCATTTTAGTTTACGTTGAAATAATTGGAATTATTGGAACATAATGTCTTATTAACCAATGGATTTTTTGTCAATACGTAATAGCCTACGTTTTTCGAACATGACGGGTTTCGGTGGCTCAGGGCATAAGTTTGTCACTACAGCGGCTCTGACCGGGAGGTCCTAGGGATCCATTCCCGAACGGTGCAGGATTTCGGGCATTAGCAACATAGGTAGGTCAAATTCAGCCGCTGTCTGAAGGTGAATTCTAGTAGCCGGCTGCTCTGATCGGTAGTTTATCGTGGTTTCACCGATCAACACCACGCGAATGCTGGAGCACTACCCTAACAATCGGGCCCGTGATCTTTGCTTTCTTTTCCTTGTCCTGTCTTTCCCCCTTACACACATTTACACTGACATGCACTACACTACCATACATGCTTAGGTTAGCTTAGAGTTTATCTAGGCTGGGGCGGTGGCCCGCTGGTGGGAGATACCTGGTTGGGGAAAACTCCGATAGCCGACGGTAGATCGACGCCAGGTCTCCCCATACGGCCGGGCAAACCACCGCCCCTCCCGAGCAAAAACCACGTACTACACGTACGGGACTAATGACCATAGTAGTTGACGCCCCCGGAATCACTAACAATCAATCAATCAATCAACCAATTTATTCCGCCACCACGGAATTTATTCTAAAGTATTGTTGTTTTCTGTATAAAGCAAATGGAATTTTGCATGCAAGAATGGAATAACGCTGCTCTGCACCCTGTGTGTCAACATGCACTACACTACCACATATACTTGGAGACCGGTCTGGGAGCTTAGAGCTTGTCCCGGCTGGAGCGGTGTCCCGCTGGTAGGAGATACCTGGTTAGGGGGAAACCCCACTAGCCCACGGTAGGTCGGCGCCGAATCTCGCCATCCAGCGGGGGAAGATCACCGCCATCTCCCGCGAAAAAAAACATGCACTACACTAACATAACTAATGACCAAAGCAGTTGACGCACTCGGAATCACTAATAATTAATCAATCAATCAATCTACGCCGCCTCCACAGAATTTATTCTAATACATTGTTATGGTTTTTTATACAAACCAAATGGAATTTCGGATGCAAGACGGGAATAGCGCTGCTGTGCACCTTCGTGGCACGCAATCCGCACGCGCCGCGCGCACGCACTGCCGTCGATGGGCGCCACGCGGCTTATCTCGATGCCAGCTAATTGCGCGTAATTTGTGGGACATACCGCGGGATTATCACGATCATGCGCGCGGCGCCCGCCGCTGTGTACGAGTCACGCGCTGGGAAGACAGGAACGAAGGGAAGAAGGGGACGAGGGGTGGGGGCGGGCGCCTGAAGGATGGCGACGAAGCCGCCGGACGCGCTCGAGGCGGAGGTGTTGGTATGTTGTCGCGCAGGCGACAGGAATTTCCGAGCGGCCGGCGAGGGGCCCGTCGCCTGCGATCGCGTATCTAATCGCCGCGCAGCCGGCGCGCGTCCTTCTTTAATTCATTCATGAGTGATTCCGGGCGTGTCGACTAGTATGGTTGATTAATGATTCCGGGCGCGTCAACTACTATGGTTGATTGATTACTGATTCCGGGCGCGTCAACTACTATGGTTGATTGATAACTGATTCCGGGCGGGTCAACTACTTTGGTTGATTGATTAATGATTCCGTGCGGGTCAACTATGGTTGATTGATTACACGATTCCGGGCGCGTCAACTACTATGGTTGATTGATTACTGATTCCGCGGGCGTCAACTACTATGGTTGATTAATGATTCCGGGCGCGTCAACTACTATGGTTGATTGATTAATGATTCCGGGCGCGTCAACTACTATGGTTGATTGATGAATGATTCCGTGCGGGTCAACTACTATGGTTGATTGATTAATGATTCTGTGCGGGTCAACTACTATGGTTGATTGATTAATGATTCCGTGCGGGTCAACTACTATGGTTGATTGATTAATGATTCCGGACGCGTCAACTATTATGGTTGATTCATTAATGATTCCGTGCGGGTCAACTATGGTTGATTGATTACACGATTCCGGGCGCGTCAACTACTATGGTTGATTGATAACTGATTCCGGGCGGGTCAACTACTTTGGTTGATTGATTAATGATTCCGTGCGGGTCAACTATGGTTGATTGATTACACGATTCCGGGCGCGTCAACTACTATGGTTGATTGATTACTGATTCCGCGGGCGTCAACTACTATGGTTGATTAATGATTCCGGGCGCGTCAACTACTATGGTTGATTGATTAATGATTCCGGGCGCGTCAACTACTATGGTTGATTGATTAATGATTCCGGGCGGGTCAACTACTATGGTTGATTGATTAATGATTCTGTGCGGGTCAACTACTATGGTTGATTGATTAATGATTCCGTGCGGGTCAACTACTATGGTTGATTGATTAATGATTCCGGGCGCGTCAACTATTATGATTGATTCATTAATGATTCCGTGCGGGTCAACTATGGTTGATTGATTACACGATTCCGGGCGCGTCAACTACTATGGTTGATTGATTACTGATTCCGGGCGCGTCAACTACTATGGTTGATTGATTACGATTCCGGGCGGGTCAACTACTATCGTTGATTGATTAATGATTCCGGGTGCGTCAACTACCGAGATAATTAGTCCCGTAAATATAGTGCACGTTTTCATCGGGAGGTGGCTGTCATCTTCCCCCACCAGATGGCGAGAACCGGCACCGACCTACTGTCGACTAGCGGGGTTTCCCCAACCAGGTATCTCCCATCAGCGGGATACCGCAACGTAGCCGTGGACGCTATCCCTGGTGAATTACCACAACACGTTGGTGTTTTCGTAATACCAATATTTTCCTCACATTCTATTGGTATATTAATAACGAAATTTGCTTGACATTTTTCCAATACATTGAAAAAATGTCACGATGAAATATGAAACGTGACGCTACGCACAATGGGATGAAAAATAAGCATATTTACTACTGAACATTCCCAAACGCTACTAAACAATTCCAACAAAAGTTGCATCTTTTGAAAGTGAATACATTGTAATAATTTGATAATAATATGACGTGCATTCCAATGAATATGAATGAATATCGAGGTCTTTGCGAAGGCCCTAGCCTTGTGGGAAGGAAGAATGATGAAAACATAAGTCAAAACGCGAGGAAGATAAGAAACGCCGTTTGGTGCACTTGCAAAGATCGTGCATCGTGCGACGTAATTGTTGTCAGCTGGAACAAGAAACGCACACCGCACGAGATCGCCTCCGAACGTCTCGAGAAAAAACAAGAAGTTTCGCTATTACAGCGCTGCCCTCCTTCGCCTGTTCCTTAGCTCCCATTCAACAAACCCGTAAAATACCTAGGAGCAATGCTTAGACACTCGTCTCACGTGAAAACTCAACATCATCAAACGGCTAAACAAAACGTATGCTTCACTTTTCAATCTATGTCCTCTAATAAACCATAAATCTGCGTTTCAAACTGGCATAACCCTGCATATTTATAAAAAAACTATTACGAACATATTCATGACCTCTTAAACGGGTGCTACACATATAAACGTAAAAGGAAATCAAGTGTTCCAAAATAAAATCCTTCGGAGGTCGATTAACGCTCCAAGCATATCTCCAATGAACATGTCCAAATGTATTTCAACTTGGAAACTATGACTTAGCATATTTCTAAATTAACAAAAAATGCTGTACCAACTTAAACCTGGTTCGCGGATCTTGTCTCTATAACTACGGAAAATCCAGTAGTGGTCCCACCAGAATCAAATGACGTCTCCCTAAAGATCAATTCATATCACCATAACTATCAAAAACTTAATCCTAAGCTCCTCCTTCCCCTTCCCCCTCTCATCACATCTGAGCCTAAAATTCATTTGAGGTTTCTAGTGGGGATTCCCTCTCATGTATATATAAAACTAGTCTAGTAAAATCTCGCAAATTGGGTTGAGTTAGTTTATTTGCAAGTACAGTTCAGTTATATACAGTTAATTTTTTAAGGTGGTATTTTATTGTTTTGTTTATAACCCTTTCCATTGCAGACATGTTATGTTGTTCTACTGTTCGGGTACAAGAATAGTTATTTACGATATAAGTGTCGTAAAGCATCTTATTACAATTCGAGATTGCAAAATTTTCAAACGAGGCCGTGAGGACGAGTTTGGTAACCAATTAAGTAATATAATATGATGTTACGACACAAATATCGTACAGCATTTTATCCACTTTGTAAAAATTAGTTAGATGTGAAATTTTGTTCTGCGCCTTCATTCCTCCTGTAAGTGTTTGACTTCGTTCTCGACAAGGTGAACAATTTGTACTTTTCACATGAGTGAATATAGTTCTGATACGGAAATAGAAAAAGCAGCAAATGCTATACAAACATTATTACCCAACAAATCAAGAAATAAATATGAGAGTGAGTACTGAATTTTACAAGATCGATGTGAAAAAAAAGTTCATTCCATATAGTTTTGATAGATTACTTTTCTGGCAAGTCAAAAGCAGGGAACCAAATAGTCTTGGATCCACTACTCTACCTTAATGGGTACAATATCACTTAATGACAGTATTAATATCAGTGTGTTTACTCAGCGTTTATAGAGAGGAAAAGTGAAGGATACAAGACAAATAAATCCAAAATATTGTCAAAAAAAGAGTGGCAAAGTACACCAGTACTTTAACATCCTAGTGTCGTAATGGAGTACATTACCACACTAGGGTGGTTAAGTATTTCATTGCGAAACTGATTACAATGGCATAATGTTTGAGTTTACGTCACCAAAGTGGATAAAAAAATTATTTCAGTTCTTGCCATGTTACCTACGTCCATGTTACTACCAACAACGTGTTAATACACCCATTAATGAACTATTTGCTTTACGTTTTACAACAAAATGTTTCAAAATATTTACAAATCTTCTCAATTAGCCCCATGGTTTAGTAGTACAGCTAAATATATATATATATATATATATATATATATATATATATATATATATATATATACTTAATTTGAAGATATTACGTCATGACATCCAACACATATTTTCACATTATCTCACGTTTCTGGTCACTGAATAGTGTAATTAATATTAGACATTCAGAATATCGTGTAAGATCAAAATCGCTTTCGACGGGGATTTTTTTTGGAAAAAAAGTTGGAGCCCTTTTTGAGAAACTTTCTTTGCGTGAGCAAATGAGCGTTGTGAGAAAACTAGCATTTCTGAAAATGCACTATTTTGAATTTATTTACACTCGAAAACTTGAAATTTCGTGAAACTCCATACAATATCTTTTGATACATTTATATCCATTAAATTAGGATCATATCTGAAATGTAAATATTACTGACATGCGAGATGTATGAAATACGTGTAAATTTTGAAAAATCAAACATTTTATTCCAATGACACGTAAGTCATGTGATGAAATGCATTGTAATCTATCCTTACTAAAAGTGTGATATCAAAAATTGAGTTGATTTTTCGGAAAATCTTGTGTACAGTACATATTTTTTATAACAGCACAATTTTACTCAATTACCCTACAACTCCTCATTCTGTGAAAAAAAATGGATAATTTAAAGATTTAATTTTGAATAACGTATTTAATTACAAAAAAGTCTTTATATTAAAAATGTGATTGTAGGTGTTGGAAACCGAAATGCGAAGGGCCAAGTTTGTTGACATGCAAGAATTTTAAAATGATAGAAGAAAAAGTATACGGTTCGCCAGGAAGCTAAGCTTCCAAAATTTTAGGTTATTACCTTTTACCGATGCCCACCAAAGATTCTTTATCCCTTCCCTCAGTCTGCCAACGTGTTATATTGCCAATTTGACAATAAATGTCTCTTCACAGAGCCCAGAAGGCAAAGAGTGACTGGCTAGACACCGAAGGATATATTTAAAACACAAACCTAGAACAAGAACAATGAAATTGTGTTACATATAGAACAATTTTGAAATATGAATAATAAATTCAACATATAAAAAATAAAAATCACATTAAACATTTCGGAATAAATTTCCCACTGATAAAATATTTGTAATTTTATTAGTCGTTTAACTTTAAAATAAAAACATAAATTGGGTGGATGTTTAAATTATTAGTAACGGTGATGTATTTTATGATAATGAAAGAGCAACCATACACACTCGTTTTAGTCTAAAATTTCAAGTTTAACTATTTTTGGATTCAATGTGACCACAATAAATACAATTAAAACATTTAAACATTTAATAACAAAAACCCTTGACTGACTTGGGGAATTAGTGTGGCTCAAGAATTGTACAAAACACTCATTGCAAACGAATTAGTTAATAACTCAAATAAATTTTAACAATTACATTTGAAAAATTTAATTATAGCCGACGACGTACACAGTTTTAAATGTAATTGAAGTTGAAAAATACAACCTTGAAATTAAATCGCTAAATTTCTGTATAACTGTAAGAGTTGGAGTTTTTGCATATAATGACGCGATCCCGTAGACAAGGAACAGGTTGTTCAACACTGCGCTTGTGGCGAGGTTCTAACCGAATCACTGTGCCTGTGCGCGCAGCGAAACAAGGCTGAGTTCAGGGTTGCCTCGGAGATAGTCGTTGACGTTGATTACTCGCGCACGATTCTTAAGAATAACTGATAGCAATGAGTTTTGTTGACCAACTCTGATAACCGGAAATATTCGCTCCCGTATAACAGAATCTATTCTGCAAGGAAAAACGAGCTACAAATTTAATGCAATATTCCTGTCGACAAAATAATCGAACTTCCCACTCCTATCGCATCTAGCGAAGTGAGGGCTCAAGAAAACTCGCGTATAATAGCAGTTGGGTGCCTTCAGCAACCACCGTCTTCTCGCACTCACCACTTGGACTTCATAACGCAATGATGCTCAATCAATGAAGTCACTAACATACGACAAAGTCAAAGTAACATACAGTATTACTGGCCACTCTCGATAGCTGCTATCATTATCACAAGCTTGAAAAAGGGATCTATTCGCAACATTACAAAAAATCTTGTTTTTATAGGCTAAATAATAATCAAACAAATTCAACATTTACTAACAATTCGTCGGACGGTGCCTCTAAAATCGTAAAACGTTAACCGATAAAGACCCACGCCACTGGACACGCTTAGCACTTGAGAACGACTTTGTGCTCACAAAAATCATCAGTTACAATAAGAAAGAACAGTTACGATAAGAAAGCTAGAATTACAACAAGGGCTCGGATTGTGATGCCTTAAAAATTCTTTGAAAATGACCTCCAAAATTATATTAAATAAGGAGGAAATGGCCTATTTAAAAAATTTTGTATGAATATGGTTATTTACCCAATGAATTTTACAATTTTAAACAACATTTATTTACATAAAATTATATTTAATATTTTTTTATTTTATTTTAGGAGAAAATATAATTCTAAGCTTTGATTTTGCAACTGCCAGTTTTGAAAGGTCGAGGAAGTTACGAAAGATCGTGTAATTTTAAGAGTTCAAAAACAGAGGACATTTCAGTAGTGAATTTCGTCATTAAATGATGACAGAATAAAAACTTTATTTTAGTGTATCATTGTGAATTCATGAAACATTCACTTACAAAAACACGAAAAGGAAAACAAATGCGTGAAAATACAAAAATAACGCAAATATCCAGAAAAATGACGTACAAATTAACATGGCAAATAGGGACAAAAATGACCCTATTTTGTACATTTCTATCGTCTGTATGTCGTGATAAACATTCATTTACACGTTTGCTACGTCTAGAATGTATCTATAAAATGATGACACGTCATCAAAATCCAAGCCCTGATGATAATAAATAAGGCTTATTTACAACTTTTAAAATATTAATTGATGCTTTAAATCAATTTCAAATCATTGGATACTTTATCATAACTTATTAGTATTCAGTGGCAGCCAACATATGAACATGTAACTTAGGCAAAAAACTGTCGTAGGCAAACGAGGCAGCGAAATCACTCTTCAATGTCGACCAATGACCTCTAAGGGGGGTTGGCAAGGCAAGACTTCTCCTCAGTGCACTGACTTTGACACTGTTCAAACCGCGTAATGAATTGTGGGAAACAGCGTAGCCCTCTGGCGGCACTCCGGGTGAACTAAAATCCTCTTTTCAGTTTTCTACTCTCTGCTTGTGTTTCTCAAGATAATTCTAGAAGAGTTTAATGGCTATTTTAGATGAATCGTAATTACTCATCTTAAATATTAATGTCATGATTCAAGCCCCTTCAAGAAAATAAATTTAATAATATGTGTAAGCTTTTCGAAGCACAGGAAACACCTTCTCGTAGCAATATCATACGTCTTCAAAATCAACATAACTTTCCGTATAATGTCTAGAAGGTGAACGAGTTGATTTGGTGTGAGAAACAACAATTGACAGCTGCATAAAATCCAACTTTGTAGAAAAATCATAATTGTTTTAAAAAGGAGATATTTGAGTGGAGACCAACCACTCACCAAAGAGTAGAATAAGAAAATACCTCAAACTTAGAGGGAGCCTAGAGCTTGTCCCGTCTGGGGTGGTGCGAAGCTGGTTGGAGATACCTGGTTGTGGAAAACCCTCTTAGCGGACGTATAGATCAGCACCAGATCTCACCATCCAGCGGGGGAAGATTCCCGCCACCTCTGGAAGGACAAATGCATTGGGCTTAGGAGACTAATGACCTGAGCAGTTGACGCGCCCGGAAACACGAAATAATCAATCCATTCAAACTCCTGCAGAGGACGTCTTCTAGTGGCCCTGCAGGTGGATTGATTGATTGATTTTTAGTAATTCCGGGCGCGTCAACTAATGAGGTATCTATTCCCGTAAGTGTGGTGTATGTTTTTCTTTCGTAGGTGCTGGTGATCTTCCCCCCCTGGATAGCGAGATCCGACGCCGACCTACCGTCGACTAGCGGGATTTTCCACAACCAGATATCTCCCGTTTGTGAGAGTACAAGCACTGATGGATAATGTGAAAGAACAAGGTATGAACTTACTGCATGGATGTTAAACTACCCACCAAAATTGCGTTGTTCATATTTATTAAGACATTTGAAATGACAGTACTAGATTCATGTTTAAAAGCATTTTATTATCTATGAGATATTTAGAAAAAAATAATAGCCGTGATTTCTGCCCCAACCCTCGTACTACGTGTGTATAAGATAGGTGGTTTGAAAAAAACTAGGGTGCCCAAAAACGTATTTGCTATAGAAGTTGGTGAAACAAAAAGACTACCAAGAAATTAAGAACGGAAAACTATGAACAAAAAAACAAAGTTCCTCGGAATTCTCATCTTTCGAAAAGAATGCTAGAAGACTGTTGCAGCATAAATGTATGCTGGAGCATAAAGATCATCCATGAAGCCGTAGCGGCTCACCCATGACTTTACATCATGAGACAGACTCATCGCGTTCCACACAAACGCGGGACGCGAATTCTCCCTATCTGCTGGCTGGAAATAATACCTAAGCTCACGGAAGGCCAGGAAGGGCGCGTTCACGCACGTCGCTATCATCGGCACCTCACACCTCCTCCCCTGCGCTTCCGGGGGCGAGGGTGCGGGCTAAATAATACTTCCGGTGCGCCGCGCGCATGCGCATGTGGTCGAGCCGCCCGAGGCAGCGGCCGGCAAGGGGCGGCCCTCGCGTGCTGTCCAGGCGCAGGGGGTGCGCGGTGCGGCGCGGCGCGGCGCCCCCAATTAAAAGCCACCCCGCGGCGGTCGCCTCCGCCACTTTTTGACTCCGATAAGCAAACACGGGACCTCGGCGCGACGGGGTGGGTTCCGGCCCGGCGTATAATTGACTGTAAATCATTTGACAAACATGTGCGCCCGCCCCTCGCTGCGTCTGGACGGCCAAGGCGCCCGCGTTGGGTGGGGGGTGCGGGTCAGAGGGGCGAAGAGCGAGGGATTTTCTATTAAGCCGCCGTTTAGCTTATAATGGGTTTCATTAGGGAGCAAGGCATCTGCTTCGGATTTGAAAAGGTTTGTACGGCTTCCAAGATGTTGAATCATTTGCTCCGGTATATATTTCATATTTGACAGATAACGAATGATTATACTGATTTTTGGGGGGTGAGAGTTGTGACATAATATCGTTATTGTAGCACTAGTACTTTTTGTTCTGCTATTATTATAAAGATAATTAATAATAAACTATTATACTAAATGCTATGGCTATTTATTCATGAACTTATAAAGCATTGCGTCATCGTCATAATTATCCTATTCATAAATTGAATATTAATTGAAACATTTAAAGTTAATTTTTTGTATAAAGAATCGTTTATAACCCAGAGGACGAATTCAAGAAAAAAGTAGGCAACACCTGGACACGTGAAGCTCGCGACAGACCCACTTGGACGCACATCGAATCGAGGAGGGCCAATGACACTACTGCAAACAACCCCTAGAGTAACAAATAAGTTTAATCATTCTTTATCTAAGTTCTGTCAAATATGACATGAGAAATGTACGCCTTTTAATTATAATAGGAAGGGGAATACTTGCAAAGTGTAAGATAGTAATAGCATATAGTAAATTATTCACAAAAGTTTAACTATGAGCTGAAAATGTAAGGCTCAGTTGTTTAAACACTAAAATACGTTTTCGTAACTTTTGATTGAAATTTGATTATTAAACGAGGATCAACATCGCTGGTGATTTGTTTATTATTTTACTTAGTTGTGACTGCATCAGTCATTAGTAACAAGTTGTTCACGAAAATGCATCATGAATCTTCACCAAACTTCTTCAGGTTCATAGGTGTATAGGATTTGGGTTAAAATTACAACCGAGAAGGCATTACAAATAGCACGCCCACTTGCCACGATTCAAATGTCTCATAGAAAATTTCATGACAATTAAGATGGAGAAGCGACTCAATTAAATTAATGAAGATAGATGTCACTACCGTTTAAGTGTTATTAAATTACATTTCTTGCAACGAAAAACCAGTGTTCAAGGATATTTAATTCACTTAAATGACCACAACGCAACAACGATGACGTAATAATCAAGTGAAAAGTACACTTACAGATATCCTATCTCCACAAACGAGAGCTATCGACCGACCATTACTCTCTCATTCACTACATTAATCATTTATCAACTGTTCACCGTTGGTGACCTGGCTAACGAATGAAGTTCTACAGCGAAGAGGGGCAACGAAAGCCCCCTAGAGGGAGAGCGAGAAAGCACGGGGCATCACGTGCACGCCCGTCATTTGTCACCGGCCCAAACAAACGCGATGCGTCAGAGAATGAAGTGCGCACGCGCGGAAAGCCAGAATCATTTGTAGGTGCCGTTACGAGGGAAGGAAGTCCCGCACTCCACTAAAGGAAATGGCCGCACAATCCCCCCACCCCACCCCCACTCCGCTCCGCTCCGCGCCTACCGCCGCTGCCGTGGCCGCTTTCCAAAGCAAACGACGACTTTTATCACATTAACATGACCGTGAGCAACGCGGAGCGAACAAAAGGGGATAGAGTGATTATGATGAAAGAACGGAGATAAAAAAGAAAAGTTAATTACTTAAAATAACATCACAAAACACACGCACAGAAATACACACACACACACACACACACACGTATATACAAGGCTTTAAAAATTATAACAAAATAGCGTCATTACGCGCACGCGATGAAATTTCGGATCCTCTTAGGCCGGACTGGAGCACGCGCGGAACAATTCGGAAGAGGCGCCTGGGCGGACGCTGGTTGGTTGCTTGGTTAGTTAGGGATTCCTGGCGCGTCAACAGCTTTGGTTATTATTCCCGTAAGTGTACTGCATGTTTTTTCCTCGGGAGATGGCGGTGATCTTCCCCCGCTGGATGGCGACATCCGGCGCCGATCTACCGTCTGACAGCAGGGTTTCCCCCTAACCAGAACTCTCCCACCAGCGGGGCACCGCCCCAACCGGGACAAGCTGTAAGCTCCCGACCGGTCTCCCGATATGTGAGGTAGTGTAGTGCATGTTAGTGTAAGTGTGTGTGTAAGGGGAGAGATAGGACAAGGAAGAGGAAGGGCAGATAGCGCGCGGTCCGTGGCCCGTTTCTTAGAGTACTGCCCCGGCATTCGCTTGGTGACGACGCTCGGGAGAGGCTGCCCCTCCACATTCCCCACCCAATCCCAACCCCGCCCCTCACCCCCCCTCAATCCCGCACTGACCTCGGCGACGTCCTCACCGCGCTGCACTGCACCGCGCCGTGGCCGTGCGAATGTCTTATATCAATTGCCAAAAACAATATAATCAACTTGTTCTTTTTAACGTGGCATCTGAGGGTATTATCTTCAAGATGGTGGTTGTGTATTTGAAGTTTTTAAATACGTCTTTATCTAGCCATTCAAAACCTAATGTATTTTGAGTATGCATTTAATTACTTGTTAACGAAGAATTTTGGCGAAGAATTTAAATACTAAATTTAAAGGATTTTCCCAACCCTGATAATTGCAATTATTCACTCGTAGAAATCACACACGCGCTCCTACGTCGCTGTGGTAAACATCAACCTGTGAATCATGGCCTTCATTATGCGCTCGTTGAAGAATATACTATTTTCTTTCAGGCTCTAGAACGCTGATAAACGACGAGTTTTTAACCCTTTGGTCAAAACGGGAGAAAAACAGTCTGCCACTCAATTATCTCGTGGCGTCGCTTTAGTTTAATTACTTCATGCGTGATAACGACTACGACGAATTAATTATAAGCATTGTTAAATGATTAACACTCAGTTATTCGCGGAAAAAATTGAAACACGCAGGGTATTGTGTACAGTACTGGAAACATAAATTGATCGCGGCCGTCTGCGGCTAAGTTCAGCTTTTGCACGGCTTGGACAGCCCTTGTCATGACGAAACGTCGCAGGCGGAGCCTCACAAACCATCGTAGCCAATCTCAACGCAGGGGGGAGTGCCCTAACAAAATTACGTCGTACAAAATGGCGGGCGCCGCCAGTTCAGATGTGGAAGTATTTTCAAATGAAAAATACATGAAAGAAACACTTTAATGAACATGAAAGTAAATTCATTGAAATATATATGAACTCATAGCACTTAACCACTGTTAACACAATTTTTTTAAAGAAATTACATTGATATCAGATAAAATAACACTAATTTTAGAACAATTACGTTCTTATAGATATTTAAATTCCAATATTCTTGTCCAAACGCAATTTATGAACTTTATCAAATGACCAGTTTACTACAGAATTTTGCGATAAGAAAAACGATTATAATTGCATATTTTCAATTGTTCATATGTATATTACATTTGCAAAAATGCAAAATACTGTCTTTCTCGAATCGTTAGGACTTCTAGGGAACCATTTCAATAAAAGAAAGTAAAATTCAAAGACCACCTGTATATTTATCATTACAGTAACAATTAAACTAGATATTAAGCAATTAATTTGCATCTCATGTCAAAATTGTTATTTTGCTATCATCAAATCATGGACAATTTGGGGACACTCCCCGGCAGGAATAGCGCACATTTTGGAATTGTTTATAAAATTGTTAATTGTTGCAAAATTGTTAATTCGCAGTTTTTGGTTCTGGGACATCAGAAAACCCTTCCCAATTTAGAATTGCAAAAATTGGAAATTGTTTATAACTTTACAAATTTTGCAATTCTGTTTTATTCTGTCATCTCATTTCCCTTTACACAAGATGCAAAATTCCGCAATCCAACCGGAGCTATCGCCTTTCGTTTTCGAGATATGCAATTGTTTATAGGATCTTAGCGTCTGATGACAACCCTCACTTGTTTCCAACCCCCAATTCATTCGATCTTGGCTGTCACGTATAAAATTCAAATAGTTTTGCAGTGTCTTGCTTTCTGCTGATTAAATTGTATTAACGATTTGTGACTTACGACAAATCGGTGGAAATTGTTGCTCATAAGCTGTTTTTTAACTTTCGATTCTTCATGTATCGTTGACACACGTTTTATTATAAATAAACTCTCTGGCAAATTTCAAAACGCTGAGACGAACTGTTATCCTGCAAATTTGAAGATTTCTTTGTGGTTGAATGCATTCTATTCAGTGGTGCAAAGTGTATGCCAATATGTTTAACGTCTAGCGAGGAAATTCATTATCAACAAATTATTTTGCAAAATGCTTTTGGACAGAGCGGTGGCATGAGAGATCATTTTCGTATTTATTCCACGAGGCAAGTTTTAGGCAGCAGATACATTCTGTGTATTAATTTTAATTCTGGTGAAATTGAATCACATATGAATTTTCAAATACAACCATACATTTTTTACCTGTAATGAATATATCAATAGAGAAATTCAATGATGTCTCATTTGTTAATAATTTAAAGAGTAATAATGTGTATTTGACACCGGGCTTGAGCAATCCTTAACTCTAAGGCAAGCAACGCTTATCATTGGTTCTTCTAGTAATTCAAGTGGCCTAGCCTCGGAAGATTTCCCCGTTCTCCTCGCCTTAAAAGGCATAAGAGGCGGAGTCTGTAGAAAGTGGCACCAATCCAATAACACTTCCCTCCCCTGGAGAATGCTTCGTTACTCCCTTTTGTAGGAACACGATCTTGTCGTGTATTAAATTGTGAAAAATAATTTAAATTCAATATAATAAACGAATAAGAGTTTTGTTTGCATTGTAATGCTACACACATTTAAATATAGAAATAAAACATGCAACTAAACAGTATACACATGTTTTAGGAAGACGAAATTTCTTTCTTATTATAACACTCATTTGTATACTTTTCACAGACAATATTGAGAAGTACACCATCAATCTGATGATTTGTTCTGTAATAATCGATCTTATACCTAATTGACATGTAATGATAGAAATTTCTAATGTCTGGTATGGGAAATTAAGCATGAGCTCAGTTAATTTTAATGATAGAGCAATTTTGTGATGAAAATATTTTTTAATGCATATATTCCAAATCCATATACTTCCTTACATTAATTAACGTTGTTTCCATTTCCATTGAAGGCAAGGACATAACATCCCTCACGCGCCTATGTTTTGAAATGACTCTCAGAGAGGTCACTTGCTCTAGTCGCCGTGTTATTGAATTGAACTCTTGAAATGTTCTGTTCATACAGTAATTCCCGAAACACGTAAATTCCAACAGGCGATCTCAAACTTATAGTAGTCGCACCCTACTTTCAAACATTAGTAGATACCACGGACTGTGAGACCCCACGTCAATTTCGAAACATACTTCATTCTCGTTCATGAGCATGTGTTAATCTGTCCAACTTTTTTTGTGTCGGAGGGGCTGTGATTCTTGGAGAGATAATAGTGTAGTGGACATGGAAACCACTCTCTGCTCCTAAGCGAGTTCGTTTACTAGTGTGGACAAAACTTTTGGGGATTGGAAACCTTTCTGCGGACTTCATGAATTATTATAATATTGCGATACCAAATAGTGCGTCCTATTATCATTATAGTTTTAATTCAATTTTTTGTCTTTCATTTTGTTTGCATTTTAATCAGTTTTCTGTTTCTTATATAATTTTGTTAATGTATTTTAGAAATGGGGTTTAACTGATGCCAATGTTATTCTTGATTTAAGCTAGATTGCTGTTTCCAAGTACTCGCGGTTCAAGTCACGTCTTATTGCGTTCGGTGAGCTGAAGAATACCTGCATTAAGAGTGGACTGACAATATGCCAAGCTTCAGAAAAAAAAATTTCAGAATCTCGAAGGGAATATTGATGACTAAAATAAAAGATTGTAAAATGTCGCGATCGTAATAGTTGTGACTGTCAATCAAATAATATCCCAGCAGAATCTATAGCAAGGGCGGTCAGTTTTGCCCGCATGGGCATTCGTGTTCCTATTTATGCCTCGCGGGTGCTGCCACTCAAAATCGTCGCTGCAGCGGGCAACGAAAGAAATTTGAACGCGGAAACATTCCTGGGAGGTGGGTAACTTAATTACAAAAGAGAACAATGTTTTCATGAGGTTTTTATTAAATAAAACATAATAACTGTTGTAAAAATCGCTTATTTATTGGAAAATAGAAAAATTCGTAATGAAAATTTTCTGAGAAATAGAATTATACAGAGTCCCACCAACTATGGGCCACCTCATAACTTCTAAACAGTTCCCGATATCGAAATGAAGTTTTAGCTTAACAATGCGGAATCATGGGGGAAGTAATGTGCGGTAGAGATATAATTCGAAATATTTTTAGTTTTCGAAAAAATTAATTATCTTTGATTTTTTAAATGGGACCATATATTTTTTTCACTAGCGATAGATAATCATAAATAGATGAATGCATTGATGTAACATACGTTAATATTTTGATAGTATATTGAGTATAAAATTATACTTTCAGACATATGATTTTGAACTAAATGTACGAGATTTCCTGTTAGCAACCGTTGCCATTGTCGCATTAGGGGAAGATTGCTTTCGCGGCGCCGGCACTTTTGCGAGAACAGGGGAAAGGTCGCGAAGGCCACTTTCCCCAAAAGCGACAGTGTCGACGGCTGCAAGAAGAAAAATTGCACGTATAATTTCAAATCTCAAGTCTCATAATATAAATATATAAAAACGGGTTTATAAGTTTATATTATTATCGGTTTTTTACATCACTACCAATGCGTGAACTATATTTTTTTATTTCATCGCAAAATATCAAAAAATACTAATACAGCCTTACCAATCCGTTTGAATTCATGTAATTCTGCAATTACAAAGTTAATTGTGAATGAACTTAAATTAATTAAGTAATTTAAATTAAGTTTAAAAAATTAAAGACTGTTGAAATATTTTATTGAAGTTTCTCAAGAAAATGTTTCAGTCTATCAGAACGGAGATGGGGAGGTACGCTTTCTCCAGTTGTAAATTGAGAGTCAGAAAATAAACGGACGCAGAATATTGCCTGGGAAGTGGGAAAATGAATATTACGCAACACTGTCGCTTAATGTCATCATTTGACGACTTTCCTGCTATCGAAACATCAAAATATTTTAGAAGATAACATTATTATTCAGCTTCATTTGTTAGCATAAACTACTCGCATAAACTACTAGCATAAACAACAAACTACTCGCACAAAATACTACCATTAACTACTCGATAAATGGATTAAGACGTACTTTTTTCGTTGGGACTCATCAGGGCTCTAACTTATCGCACGGTAAAGAAGTTATTTCGTTCAATGAAAGTAAGTTAAAATTAATAGTTTTTTTACGAACGTTATTCTGGTGTTTCCATCACCAAACAATTGTAATATCAAAAAAAAATAGTCTATTACCATGCATGCCGCCATTAGTTTTTATTAACCAAAATTTCGAAAAAACGTACTGCTAGCACTTCGGTTAGAACATTATAATATGTAATTTCAGTACATTGTCCATAATCGTTACACTACGCAAAATTGTGTGGAGTGGATAGTTAACGTCAGAAAATAACTCCAGTTACTTGTATTGATATACAGGACTGTTTGGTTAACTGAGCCAGATATACTTTTTATTTTTTTTTTTTGCATTTGTTCATCTTAAGTTAGCCAAACTTATTATATAATAATATGAAGTTAATATAAGAAACTGTAATACAAATTATTAATTTTCAAGTTTTAGCAAATTTCGTGGGATGCAGAAACGTAGACGAAAAAATGATTCACTTAACTGCAGTATGGGTTTAACTGATGCTGTTATTGTGGTGAAGTGAATTATTAAGAGCATGCTGAACACAGTTATACGAGTATATTATAAATAGGAGACAGATTTTAATGAAATATCATTTTTACTTTCTTGCATACCTACGTATATACGGAGTAATATACGTAATGTAGACAAAGTTATGTAATGCTGCGCGAAAAAACGGTGGATTTTCGGCAGAAAAAAAATCATTGCCGGATCCTGATAACGAAAAAGTGGATAAATGCAGTTGCTTAATTAAGAGAAAAAAGTCCTTTAATATGTGATGTAGCCAGAATTCCTATTTTGTTGGTCCTTGATACCGAAAACTCAATTGCAAGCGAAACGCCCGCCGTCTGTCCGTCTGTGAACACTACTAGCGCTTAAACCATGCGTAGGATTTTTTTCAAGTTGAAGAAACATCTATCTATCTGTAGTTGAAGCTTTGAAATTTTGAAAACCATTCTTTAAAACTTGGTGGTTTTTAGATCAAGCCCCACGGACATTCTCGAAATTTTCTCAAAAGTTTTGTTCAAAATTTTTTCTTTAAATTTATTGTAATAACAGAGCAAAATACACTTATAAAAGTGGCATAGGTTCTATTTTCACGGTTAACAGGATTTTCAAAAATTGCAAAAGTTTGAATTTTTCTAGCGTCTTCTAACAACTGAAAAAATTGCAAATTTTTTGCGAAAATTGACCAATTGAATAACAAAAAATTAAACTAATGTTAAAACGATAATAATATAGAAGATGTAGCATTACAATAAATACTATGAAAATCGAAAACAGTACACTGATTTTTGGAAGGTTTAGATACCTGTAAATGCCTTTTATCCAAAACCACAAATTTTTGGAATTGATCACTTTTATCAATAATCCTGCGATATTTAAGAAGCTATTTAAACAGTAAAAATAAAAAAAATGCCTTTACATATTTATGGGCTTTAAGAGTGTAATACAAATTTATTGGGGATCCTATTGTATTTTATTTCAATCATCTATGTCCCCGTCTGAAGTTTGGATTCATGGCAGTTGCTTAGGCCAAAGGACGGCCTTGCGAACAACTAGAAAACTAGCAGAAACTTCTACGAATCTAATACGAACGATATGTCAGAAAGAATAAAGATATCAAGTTTAGAAATTAAGAATACTCTTCTCATTCCCTTATATTACAAAAGTTCAAAATGTTAGCAACTCTCTGATATTTGGAAACAAAATAAAATGGCCGTTTTTGTAAGCTTAAAATGTCTTCGTACACACCTGTTGAACAAAACATATTACGTTATTTAATACTGGGTATGAATTCCATTTGCTTTGATTATTGTGTCTAGTCTTTGCAACATAGATTTCAGTAACGTTGCCGTAGTCGCAGGGTCAATTAAACTTTGGTCTCTCAGACCTCTCATGTTAAATATTTTTTTTATTAGACAAACTGTATTTTCTATTTTCAATCCCATAACTGACCACATATGACCTACGGGGTCATATGTGATCAGTGAATGTTAGGGAATTTAAGACGTGAATGAATTTGCTTTCTTAGTGTTTTAAGGTAGCTATGATGCAGTGGCGCCTCTAGGGTGACCAGATTTGTAACCAGGGAGGGCACCAAATATAAGAATATTTACCGCTTAAATGTCCGACCTATTTTCATTACTGGACATTTGATTGATGCACAGGTCTGGTCTAAGGGATCCCAATTCTTTTGTTAATATTCTGTCTTCATAATTCAAGTTTCTGTTGGGTAAATATATTACTTTATTCATGTTAAAAATGGATGACGATATTCATATTGTTTTGTGAAATTTTTAATTTAAAACACGTTTACGAATTCTCGTACAGATCAAAATACAACCAATTTCGCACAGAAGCATTGAGGAACAGATTTTTTAAACACCGTGCTAACATACGTTCCTAACGTGTTTGCAAATGTCGTAATTCAGGCAGACACATCGCGCGGCCGCACATGATTTGTGACCGACGAGTGCAATAAGCTCACATAATTCCCTCTCACTTTCTTCCCTACAATGAAGAAACCATCCTTGTGTTAAAGGGCCAAGCGGCGGCCACAGGCCTCCTGTGTCCAATGCCCTGTTGCCAAATCCTGAGCTGTTTCCACTTGCTCGGTTATCGCTTCCCAGCTAGGATAACAAAAATTACACTGCTGGCTTCAATAGCCGTTACAGCTTTCTTTCGGAAAATAAGGGTTTCAGTGCAGCTGGTAATTAGTTGATTCTCAAAACTATTTAATTGAAAAAAACACCTACCATTGACGCAGTTATTCACTTTCTATTCATGTGACTACCAATACAAACAATAAAAAACCGGTATTATTTTCTTGTTTTATTGATAACGGTTACGTAATATATTACAACGTTTATACTACTAACACTTCATTCTTCTAATAAACCTGAAGGAAACAACAGAGACACGGCTGAGAGACAAAAAAATATACAATTATTGAAAAGCAAAACGATATATAAAAATCCACGTCTATAATTGATTTCAAAGTCATTTGTCAGATACATAATCTAATGTACAGAATAAAAAATAAGTAGTGCAGGCTACGATTTGAACCCGAGATCTTCAGCACAAGAAGAAGCCATCCAACCAAATACGCTACGATATTGTCCGTGGGCAGGTCACTTATGTAGTGTTTGAATATTACAATGTTCTTGATGCCAGAAAATTCTTCCGAAAAATCGCAAAAGCTACTGTTTTTTCAGACAAAATTCTAAATAAAACGTATTTTAAAATTTAGTATTTAAAACGATTGCACTTGGAAATAAATCTCCAGCATGTGTATTGATGGTGTTCGAAAACATATATATATTGTCACCATTTAACTCAAATTTTTGCGAAAAACACTCATATTTTAAGAAACGTGCACATGAGTTGATTTGAAAGACTAATATTGAAGAGCAGATTACATTAAGAAAGAAATATGTGTGAATGGAATATGCGGATTCTGGATCGGAAATGACGTCACTGATAAGCCTTATCTTATCTTATCTTATCTTATCGTGACGTCACTTCCGATCCAGAACCCGCATATGTGTTGGGTGACGTCAGAGGGCCCCGGGACCCGGAAACGCGTCACTGATAAGCCTTATCTTATCTTATCAGTGAGTGGCGTCACGTCCGGGTCCCGCCTGTGGGGCCCCCGGAAGTGGCTTTATCGTATCAGCAGAGAAGGGAGGTCACTTCCTGGGGCCGATTGCGCGCGCCCTGGCGGCGAAATGCGGCGGTGAAGGTGGTGGTGGCGCGCTCTGTGAGCGTTGTGTGGAACTCGGTGTGTGCGTGGTGGTGTGATGTCTTTCAAAAACGGGAAGTCTGCGCGAGGTGGATTCGAACCGCCCGGAGTAGCGTTTCCTGTGAGGGGGGGTGTGTGGCGCGCACGCTAGCACTGAGCTACCGCGACACGGCCGAGAAGAGCGTCTCTTGAGTGGGTTTTACGTGACTCTCGCGCGCGCGCGTGACGTGGCGTGACGTAACGTGGCGTGCGTGCGTGCGTGCGCTCATGCACACATATATAATTACCATGAAGCGAGAAGCTGCTGCTGCTGCTGCTGCTGCTGCTGCTGCGATGTTGTCACCTCTGTCGTCCACGACTGAATGAGAGAGACGCGCGTGCGCCTCCACCTCCCTTTATTTTTTTTTGTGAACCCCCCTCCCCTCCGCGGTGACGTCACTATTAAAAAAAAAATCCCCCTTCGCTCTATGGATGGACTATGAAAAGGGGGGGAAATCCCTGCCTGGAGGTGACGGGATGATAAATAATGAAAAGGGGGGAAAAGCCCTGCCTGGAGGTGACGGGATGATAAATAACAATAACGAAAAGGGGGGTGGGAAACTGGAGGTGACGGGATGATAAATAACAACAACAAAAAATGTGTATATATTGAAAGAATATATTTTGAAAAAAATGATACAAATACTTTTTTAAAAAGTTCTTCAGAAAAAATAATTTACATTTTTTTAATTATTGATTTCTAGATGCTGTGCTGCGTAAATCTGAAAAAAGATAGTGGAAAAATTAGTACATTAAAAAATAAAAAATTATTTTTATGAACCTCGCTTGAAAAAAAAAGACTACGTACCTCACAGAGAGGGAGACACTGACGGCATTGGATGTTCATTGGGCTCGTAGGCGGGAAGAGGGTTTTCACATGGTGAAGAAGGTAGTGTCTGAATAGATTGGCGTATGCGCTGAACGCGTTGCCGCAGTAGCTCACTTTCGGATGGTGGGAGAAGACGACTGATCATCTCCATGGTGGCTAAGACACCCAGGTGCATATTGACGATGGCGCTGAAGAAGTCGTTCTCTGGCGAGTCGATTCGAGCTTGGGTCAGTAATGCAGCGCCCACGGCGGCGTCGACCGCCGATACGGCAATCTCCTTCCATATCTTCACTATTTCCTCCTCGCCCTTTTTTTCCATTTCATGAGAAACCGCGATGGCGAAGTCACCTGCGGCCTCGGTCAAATGCAGACAGATCTTCTCTTTCTCCTGTTCCATCTTTCTCTCTCTCTATTCCAGGATGTTGTCACCTCTCCCGTCCACGACTCAATGAGAGAGAGATAGATGTGCGAGCCTCTACTCGTCTCCCGTCCCCCCTCTATATTGCAAACGCTCATCCCCACCACTACACCCATAGCCCCCACCCATGAACCCCCTAAATGAAGTATCTAATCTAACTCCCCCCGCCTGCAGGGTCGAGCGTGCACGCTGAAGAAGAAGAAGGAAAGGACGGACGCGTACACATGATGCGGAAATGACCCCATGGTAGACTCGTAAATTTATCGATCCAATAGCGTTTGTCGTCGGAAACGGACAACGAACGCTTGTTTTGAACAAAGGAATAATTGACATGGGATTTGGACCGAATGATGCATTGTTTGTCGATTCTAGTGTCGTCTCGAAATAAACAGTCCAAATAATTTTGAAATTTATAACGTTTTACGACCGACCGTTGTACTCCCTTCGCCCGAGAAGAACACGCCCGAGATCGGGTTTCGATGGAGTACATTTTTGGACGTAAACCTACGTAGCCGAGCAGGGGATCGCTTCCGCATTCGTCCTTAAACAGTCCTAATACTTTCTTATTGCGCGGTGTCACGCCAAATTCATTATCGGGACCGAAACAGGAAGTATCGAACCAGGATGGATGCCGATTCATCTCAGCGTACACGCTCGTGGAAGTAGAGAGAATGAATAAATCGGTATCCATGTAAAGAAGATGAAGGTCGCGAAGATTTTTCTGACAATAACTATAAAAAAAATCGTACATTCTATGTTTTGAAATTTCCAAAATACAAAATCCCAAATAAATGGGCTTCGCGAGCTTCACCTTCGTTTTACGCAACTCGATTGTCATGAGATCGCCGTTCACGTGATGACTACGTACGAAGGCCGGATCGGCAATGAGACGTCTCGCCCCGCACCTCCCCTCCCACCGATTCACGAGATAAATGCGTCGGTGGTTGCGCACGTCCTCCATCGACTTCCCGTAAATAGAATTATTCATCAATTTATAAAATTTGTCTTCAAAGTCGGAGGACGCGCGCTGTCGACGCGCGTTGTTCAGGTCCATGTACGCGGCAAGCCAAGGTCGTTGCGAAAAAGAGAGAACGCGATGAATTTTCGTGAGTCGTACTCCCAACTCGAGGGCCTGAAGTAAATTTCGAATGTGCACGACGTAACGACGCTTCGGTAGAAGCGTCGCCAGCAACTTGACTTGCCGGCTGCTTTTCGAGTCGGGCGGGGCGCGTGTTTCCGGACAGGGCGGCAAATCGCTCAAGCGATCGTGGACCTCGTCAGGGTAGTCGAGATCGACCTCCAAAACGTATCCCCGATCGACTTCAGCGGCCGCCTCTGCGATGTTCAACCGCTCGATGTCGCTTTCCGACATCCACCGGAAGTCGCCCACCGGAAGCGGATGTGACATTGAAAAACCGTACAAGTTGTTCGCGTCGACATAAGCGAGATAAGATTGCTTATCATTCGGCCGGAAGCGTTCACCCACAAAGGGGTGATTGGCCTCGGCGTGTCGACCGATCACTTGCACGAGTCCCCCCCGGATGCCCCGCTCGAAAAAGAGAACCATATCGATGTCCGTGAGTAGTTCTAGTCGAACGCCGGTGGTCGTCAACATGGCGTCCCACGAAAGCCCGGGAGCGGTGTAGTAAAACAGAGGATCGAGCCCGTACACCTCCAAACACAAATTTCTAAATTTTTCCAAAATATCTGTTTCTAGGAGGACGTCGATTTTCAAATACAAATCGGCGTACTCACCCAAATTTTGAACGGAGAACGCGTTCCACACGGCCTGTGCGTGCGCGTACTCCGAGTCCGAAACGGGTGTGTCTGTGAGGCGACTGAAAAAGGCCTCGGGCGGCGGTAACCTCGTTTCGCCCAATTTGGACACGTCGTTGACATAATCGTAGGGGAACACCCCCTTCCTTCTGGCCAAAGCGAAAAGACGATCGTCGGGAAAGCCGCACGGGTGAATTTCAAATCGGCCGAATCGAGCGATCGACTTAAAGAGTCGAGCGATGCACCTAAAAATTTCAAAGAGTCCAAAAATCGTAGTTCCACTTTCCCGATTTTCTGGGAAATCGCCA
>BLKR01005845.1:0-71025 GCA_011170035.1 Teleogryllus occipitalis
ACCACCACCTCCATCACCACCACCTCCATCACCACCACCTCCATCACCACCACCTCCATCACCACCACCACCACCACCGCTTCCTCCGCGAGCACCAACGGTCGCACCAGGGACGAAACCTGACTCTCGTCTCTAGGCGTCCTCCACCAACAGCAACACCACATCCCCTACTAAATCTTCTACCACCGGTGGTATTATCACTACAACCACCTCCCCTGCGGCCACCACCACCACATCTTCCTCCGCGAGCGCCAACGGCCACCCCAGGGGCGAAACTCGAGCCTCGCCCGCAGGCGTCGCGACGCGTCGCGGAGGCTTCCGGGCTGCGACGGGGGCGGGGGGAGGGGCCGCCGCCACGCACAATGGCGCTTTGAGCTGCCGCGCTGCAGCGTGTGAGGCGCTGCGGCGCATTGGCGACCACGGAAGCGCGCGCGCGCGCGCACTCCTTTCGCTTCCGCGTCAACCTCCGCCCCTCGCAGATTGCTCCTGGCGTGGAGTGCTGTTTACAGGCGCGGCTGACAGCGACTGCGTCGGCGGCGCCCGAGTCAACCGGAGAACGAGGCGTTACTCGGCCGCTTTCAGGCGCCGCTGGGTCGCGTGTCGAGGCGGGAGGGATGCATTACGCCGTTTTATGGCGCGCGCCGCGGCCGGCTATTAAATGTCGGTGACGTGTAAATCATAAACCGGGAGATTTACGAGGATGCGCGGAGGAGAGGGGCATGGGGAATGGACACAATGGGTGGCGGAACTTTTATGTATTCGCTTTGTCGTAATAAGCTTTATTTGTTCGGTGTGAAATGGACGTCTATCATTTTTCGTATGTTGATGGCGTTTAATGTCACGTAAACACGTGAATGCTTCAGCTGTCACTTACTCAATTCATTCTTTGAGAGCGTTGTAATTCATTCTTTGAGAACGTTAAGTTCTGAATTGAAATCATGTTGAAATATGTTACTTCTTTTTGATAACGGTACACATCAATAGCAAAACGATCTTGGATTATTTAAAAAAGAAATGCTAGGTAGTATTTGTACAAATAAAAATGGTTGGAAGCGTGGTAAATTTTAAGCAAAACACAATACAGTTTATATGCCGACGTATACCAAAATCCATTTTGGCTGATGGCTAGAATCAAAGCATTAAGTACCAATAAAGATGATTGCTTCCCCCGTACTCTGACTTCTACTCCATCGTGAACCTTGTCACGTACTTCTTTTTCCAGTGTATATTTCGCAAGGGAGTTGATAGTTAGTACATAAAGAATTTTGATAATTTTTACAATTTTATTACTTTTCAACATCTAAGGAGGTCATAACCGAATTCTAGATTTTACCATTCTTTACATGAATACAAATGATAATTTATAAGAAGAAACATTTTGCAAATTCCCAAATTGTTAAGCCCCGCCTGTCACTTGCTATTTTGCTGTTACGCTTAAATGATTCTGTTTCCTTACTTCCTACCTGCAAATTCATCTGTATTGGGAAGGTGAAGCAAATATCTTTGGTCCCGGTGAATGAGCTGATAAGTCATAAACACTTAATTTTACAGGAGAGCAAAAAACAACGTTTAAATGAATTAAATCTGAGATTAATGATATTCAAACAAAGGTGATATTCAAAAATAACTATTTTTGCGTAGGTTTTGTTTGAATATCATTAATCCCTTATTTATATAATTGGTTTCAAGTTGTTTTTTGTTCCTCTGTAAAATTAAATTTATTTGACTTATCAGCTTATTCACCAGGGTCAAAGATATATACTTGGCTGTCCGGGAGACGCACTGTTGGCAACGTTTGTCCGGGAGACGCACTGTTGTCCTAGGCACTGTTGGCAACGTTTCGGCAGTCATATTGCCACGTTCTTGAGGGCTAATTACACAAATGAACATCATTTCGGTCTGTATTTCGTGTTTCAAGGCGTGTCGGCCATTAATTCCATGAGTGTAGTGCATATTAATTCCTGAGACATGGCGGTGTTCCTCTTCTCAATGGAATATGAGATCCAGCGTCAACCTATACGTCGGCTTTCCGGCATTTCTCCGCATCTACCCCAGCGGAGAACCTCCGCAGCCGGGTCAAGCTCTAAGCTTTTGACTGATTTCCAGATATGTTTGATAGAGTATTGCTTATAATTAAGTGTAAGCGTGTGTGTGCAAGAAGGGCACAAGAATGAGTTAGGAAAAATCGCAAGCACTTTGTGGTAGCATCGTAGGCTTTCACGGCCGGAGTCAATATGAGTGAAAGTTTCCGGGCTGGTAGGCCGTGGTCCAGTTGACATTGAAGAGCCAAACGTTTCGTCCACGTCTGCGGTGGACATCTTCAGTGGCGGCAGTCGGGGTAGTCTCCGGGTCGGCGGCTGGCTAGCGACTGACTATTCAGCCGCCACTGAAGATGTCCACCGCAGACGTGGACGAAACGTTTGGCTCTTCAATGCCAACTGGACCACGGCCTACAAGCCCGGGAACTTTCACTCACTTTGTAGTAGGTTTGTTAGGGTTCAGCTCCGGCATTCTCCTAGTATAGAGCGGTTTTCCTAAGGATGAGTCGAAGTGACAGCTAGTGCTAGCAACATCACTGAAGGTTCTGTGGTCGTCGTGCCCTTGAGCCCATTACACTCCCTTCCCGCATTCGTTCGTTTGCAGTTGGCTAACTTGTAAATGGCTTCGACGCTTCCTTTTGTGATGTACTCGTCCGGCGAAAATATAGTACGCCACGAGAAATAATTGAAATTAGGAAGTGCAGAGTTATGTGCTCTTCTGTAAAAATTCTTTTTTCTTGATATATTACATTGAATTAACTTTTTGTGTGATAATTATTCTGTTTATTTTAAAACAAATACTTGAATGCGAGATGCGTACCGATGCACGTGGTTCCAGCCTTTTGCTGTTGTGTGGCGAGCTGTGATTGAGAGCTTTCTATTTACAGTCGTGGCAGTTTTCTTTTACTGATTGTGAGAGCAAGTTAAGAGATTTTCCACATACGTAATTAAATTTAAATATTTCCCGAACTCGCATACGTGCATATATTTAAGCTAAACTCTTAGACTTCTTCATAGGGATGTTTTCACAGGAGCCATTAGCACTTTACGAAGGGGCGTGACTGAACAGCTGACGCAGCGGAGAGATACGTCTCTGAAATACATGTGATGTTCACTTGTTTTCGCGAACTGTCACTTTGGCTTCTCCTTAGGAAAATCGCTCTATATTTTTGAGGAAACCACGAATCAGAGTAGGCGGCGGCTAGAATTCTCCTCCAGATGACGTCTGAATTCCACGTAATAGTCTAACTAGAATCGAAAACCTATCACTGTCGGGACTCGAACCCTAGAACCTCCCGGATAGTGACGTCGCAGTGGCAACAGAGATATCTCGTCCCATGCCTCAGCTCGTAACACGTAAAGGGGTTTTGGGAATGGAATGACGTATTTGTAGTGTGCGAACAAACGCGCACCGGCCTCTGCCCATTTCTGGCAGCACCTTTCGTGGGAGGTGTGTTGGAGGCGAACGCGGCGTATCCGCCTCCCCTCTCCCCTTCCACTGCGGGTGAGAAGGCGAGGGCGGCGCTGCGTGGCCACCGAGGATAATCGGGCGACTTCCTCACTCGCTTCGCCTTTCGCCCGCGGCCGCGCTCGCACCTGGCCACCCGCCCGCCCGCCCCGCCCCGCCCCGCCCTGCCCCGCCCCGCCCCGCCCTGCCCCGCCCCGCCCCGCCCCGCCCTGCCCCGCCCCGCCCGCTCGCCCGACTAATTTCCGGCACCCCCTGCCCCGCCCCTCCCCGCACGGGGCTGAAAGCTGCGTTTACCTCAAAGGCGTAAACGTTGAGCAACGCCTCGGCAGGAACTGTTCCACCGGTGTGTCAAGGTGGATGATATGGCCAGTCAGGCAAGTGCACGCGTATTTACAACACTGTTTGCATTCCTGTTCTTCGCATCAAGTTCTTACAGATGTTCTAGGCGCCTCTGTCCCCAGCTGATTCTATATTTTCTTTGAAGTGTCACGGTCCTATTATTCTCTTCCCCAAAACACAAAAACAATATATCCATCCATTAACTTCGCCCTAAACATTGGACGTCATTACCCTGCTCTTTACTAGCTCGTCTTAATAAATAATAGGTGACCACATCAATAAATTTCTTATCCGTGGGTGCGCAGAATCGGCCTGTACAGGAACCGTGAATAATACTATTATTGTTGTTGGAAAACTAATTCTCATAATTTGTTGGGAACCTGTAATCATTAATTAAACACAAAATTTAATTCTTTTTTCAAAGCTGATTAATAACTACTGAATTTATTTCTTCGTAATTGAAATTTTCAAATAGCTACCTTAGCCAGAGAATAACACACATAAAATATAATACTACACCTGAAAATTAAACAACACTGCTAAAACTTATACTAATTATATCTTTAAGTTATTTTTCTATAATGATTACTCAGTGCCCTTTCCAAAATTTACTGCAATTAATTACTCATTGGTTGGATCCTTTCAAATAACTATTAATTGTTGCAAACTGATAATAGCCAATTCATTGAAGTTATTTGGAATATTACTTTAAAACAACAAATCTTATAATTTTGCCTTAAAATATAGTAATCTTGACCTTGCTACAACATTAAGAATGTCAAAAGTTTTTTGTCACTTCCCTTTCGGCGTCAGATGCTGCTGTACGGTATCACGGCACCATCAGCTTGCACCAATTTTTCTTCGTGACGACATGTCCAATTCCATTCGTTGCACTTTTACAATTAGCTTGGCACTATTGTCCTCCGACAAAATTGTATAATTAAACATTGTTACACCTACTACGCGTCTCCATTTGTCTAAAAGAAAATTCTACCGTGTTTACAGCGCGTCTCCATCCGAACCTCGAGACGTCTAATCATCGTCTGTCTGCTTCATCAACTTTTCGAAGCGCCTGTTTCAAAACAGTCGACGGTCCTGCCTTGCACTATTACTTTTTTAAGTTCTACTTCCTTTCTATTGATTACACATAACTCCCCAATGTTTTTATAAATTTGCACCATTTCCGAAATGTTTATATTTTTCGTATCTTCTTAATTTATACGCGGATTTCTTTTATTTTCCAAAATACTGTCTCTCGCCGTTCGTCATGTTGTAAACATGTGACGGCGTTTTCCTCCCACGACACACCATTACTAATTTGGAATTTTGCTCAACAATAATTATATCCTACAATTTTAACACTCCAACACTGTCCAACATTGTTTATTAAATTTTGTTCTAAATGTTCCACACTTTCGTTCCTGCGTCTTCACCGAAATACGAATAATATTTCCAAATTTCCATCTTACCCCTTCCACCTTCACTTGTTTGCTTGTTTTAATTACTACTTAAAATGTTTATAATGTTTCTTTTTCCGGCGCATAGCGGGATAATTACTACAAATACATACACACAGGTATGCACAAGATGGATATTACGTAATGATGCCATAGTTGTATGCATCCTTAGACGATACATTAATGCTAGTTGTGGATGTTCAATTTATAAAAAAATTGACCAGCAAGATTTTTTCGCTTTGGTTTAAACGAGGGGAAAACGAAAAAAGAAAAAGAAATTGAGCCTTTTAGAGATGGAATTTTTCACTCAATTTTTCCAATTGATATTCTCCAATTGCCTGGCTAAATCATTAAACCAACTTCTTGCACCGCTTGCCCTTAACAGATTGCTATAGGCTATAATAATAATAACTAGTGAAAACCCGTCAAAATTTGACCGTGAGATCTGAGTTAAATGTAAAATACTGTGCCCAGACTAATGTTCACAATACGTTGCATTGTTTGGATCTTCAGGGTATAACGAAGATATTCTGTGATGTGAGTTCCCAAAATTTTGAACACGTATGGCCCATGGCCAGGTGGCAATGCAATATCGGCGCCAAATTGCACAAAAGAAAGAGCACTATTATACTGACTGATATTATTTCTAAAGTTGTTTGATGTGTCATCATGTCCTATAAACAATTTTGATTTCTTCTGGCATATTGCTTGAAGGTAAACTTATTTTCCCATTTAAGCAACGCAGAGTAAACTCGTTTGCAGAATTTATCTCACATGCGAAAGGCAAAGCAGAACAAAACTGACATTTCATAGACAACGACCCAGCAGAAAACGAAATGACCTCACTATCACGACACTTACGCTGACTTTCTCTTTCCCCGCGTCCAGTTAATGTACGTTTGCGTCTTTTGGGGCGCGTGGGCAACGATTCGGAATTCGACATAACCTGTGAACAACTTCACTACTTCAGTACAACCGAGCAAAACACACTGTCCGAATGTTCACTACAAAATACACCACAAAAGCAAATACATGCAAACTGTCAACGCCACAACGCAATAATTACACTGAAACAAAACCTTGATGAATTGTAAACACATCTCAACAATCAAAACAAAACATCAAACAGCGCCACCATGAAGCATATATCGACTCATATATATCGATTTTGAAACAGCCACCCTTTGGGAGAAAACAATTGACTATTGATAAGCGTACTATTAAAGAAATATTTTATTAATTAATTTACACACTAAATGTTGGTGAATCAACACAAACAATATCTGATAACACATCTAGGAATCCCATTCTTTCATTTAAAGGAAAAAATACTACAATCGGTTCAGTAGAAGCTCTAAACGAAGCCATGGCAAAATACCTTATTTTTTTAAATATATAGATAATAATAATAATAATAATAATAATAATAATAATAATAATAATAATAATAATAATAATAATAATAATAATAATAATAATAATAATAATAAAATGTATTCCCAAGACCCATGATGATGGAGCTTATTGGATAGCAGGAGAGGAAGAGAAGTGTTGTGATACACCACAAATGTGCTAACCTAATATTACACGGAAAGATATCTTCAATCTCCAAGAAGATGCAGAATTGGAAAGCACCAGGTACAGATGGGATACAAAACTTTTGGTTGAAGTATTTCCCATGTACTCACGTGGTCTTGGCCAGGTGGTTTCAAGCCTCATTCAAGATCTAAGTATCATTCCGGCGTGTTTTACTGAAGGAGTTACGTTTATGATAACAAGTCTAACAATCCTAAGGTTCCGAGTAACTATTGACCCATCACTTGTCTCCCCACAGTATACAAGATTTTTATATCTGTGCTAGCTAGTATGCTGAATACCCATCTGAAAGCCAACAATCCTCTGGCACCAGAGCAAAATGGTTGTAGAAAGGGTGCTCAAGGTTGCAAAGAATTATTGATAGACAGTGTTGTAGTCAATCAAGCCAAAAAAAAAGATACCGCAACATTTCTGTTGGATGGATCGACAATACCAAGGCCTTCGACTCAATACCTCATTCGTGGCTTTTATATGTCCTTCGCCTCTACAAAGTCAATGCCCAGTATGTGAACCTAATCCGACACTGCATGGGAACTTGGCGCACAAAGATAAAAGTCTCCTTTTCTGGAGGCAGCTATACCACCAAGGAACTGAAGATTAAACGAGGAATTTTCCAGAGAGATAGTCTAAGTCCCTTATGGTTCTCCCTAGCTCTACACCCTCTCAGCAGAATGTTAAGAGATTCGGGTATGGGGTATGAAATCACCAAATATCCCCATATCCTCATTAATCATCATGGACGATCTCAAGTTATACGCCAAAGATAAGAACCGGCTTTCCTCGCTGCTTAAACTTGTAAAGACCTTCAGCGACTCTATTTGTATGGAGTTTGGCGTTCATAAATGCGCTGCAGTGCACGTGAAAAGGGGAAAAATCCTTGATCCGGACAAACTCATACTGATGTGTGGCACCAATATCCAAGAACTTGGGCAAGAGGATACGTATAAATATTTAGGCGTGCATAAACTTTTCAGCACAAGTGAAGCAAAGATGAGGCATGTTATTCAAAATAAAGCCTTGCAAAGAGTTGCAAAAATTTGTAAAACTCTTTTAAATGGAAAAAACCTCATGTCAGCTATCAACACTTGGGCAGTACCTGTGGCTGTCTATACATTTGGTGTTCTTCATTGGACAACAACTGCACTGCAGGACCCTAATCGAAAAGTTAGAACCACTCTCACCACATACCGCATGCACCATCCCAACAGTTCAGTGGCAAGACTGTACATACCTAGGAAAGAAGGAGGTAGGGGTCCTTTTGGATTTTGAGTCCCTTTTCGCGAAGCAAATCAACAGTCTTCGCAAATACTTCCTTCAGAAAACGACGGTTGTGCAGGAAGCAATTTGTGCCACGAACAAGAATTTTACTCCATTGAACCTCAGTGAAGCGGACTCTGAGAGTCTGTGTATCACCAAAGAAGATAGGCTGAGTGAATGGGCCCAGAAGCGTTTACATGGGAGGTTTCCTGCTGAGCTCAAAGGGAACGCTGTGAACATTGCATCGTCAGTCTCCTGGCTAACAAAATCTGGCATCTTTGCTGAGACAGAAGGCTTCGCCATTTCTATTCAGGACGAAGTAACCTCCATTCGCAATTACCAAAGGTATGTGATTGGGGATATCAGTGTAGAGGACCGCTGCTGACTTTGCAATCAACCCAGCGAAACCCTCCAACACATAATGGGCGGGTGTTCTGCATTGGCACAAACAGAATATCTGAGTCGGCACAATGACGTTGCTACGGTTGTCCATCCTACCTGCAAAGAGATGGTAGAGAAAGAGGTCCCATACTACAAGTTCAAGCCGGATTCAGTTCTGGAGACGAAACGGTGGAAGCTCTTGTGGAATGTTGCAGTCACCACTGATCGCAGGGTCGAAGCATAATCCATCGCAGGGTCGAAGACCTGGCAGAATATGGGTCGACAAGTTTTCACGGAAAATGATTATAGTTGATATAGTATCCCGCTAGACCGAAATATAGCCGCTTCCATTGCCGAGAAGAAGCGAAAATATCAGGCCTTGGCTATGGAACTGAGCGAAAAGTGGCGGTTAGCATTTGTTGAAAAAGTTCCTGTGGTTATCTCTGCAAATGGATTGGTCTCTGAAGAACTAACTTTGTCGTCTGCAAGGCTTGGCCTTAACAACTGGCACATTCACACAATGCAAAAGGCTGTTCTCCTGAGTACTGCACGCATCGTGAGGAAATTTTTATTGATATAACATCACCTGACTTCACCGTCGAATCCTGACCGACTGAGTTTGCAAGCGAAGCAGGCACCTTGGTTCTCTAAAGGTCCCGGTGTCGGCTGTGTGGCACCTCGCTAGGCGAGAGACTTAAAAATATAATAATAATAATAATAATAATAATAATAATAATAATAATAATAATAATAATAATAATAATAATAATAATAATAATAATAAATTGTCTGGCTGATATCTCGGCATCTTCAATTTCAAACCAATATTTTAATTTTAGGGGTCCTTTACAAATAGCCCATCGGAAAATTTCAAACTGCGAATGGCATAGACATTGTATTAGTTTTCTATTTTCTTTTGTCTGGGCTGGCTATTCCGACTTGCCACATACTTTTGCCAGCTGCCATCTGCCGCCCAAAGTACTTTTTTTTATATTTTCAAAATTTTTCGGTTATATTTTTTTTACCACCAATGGAAATTCCTTTCTTACTCTAAATTCTTTATTGACACCACTATATATACGGATGTAGTCTTTTATTTCTTCTACTCCCTGTCCTTTCTTCTTTGTTTCTGACAACACAACAATGTCTATTCCCATATTTTTTATTTCTTCGAACACTTCTATTCTTTTCATATTGAGACCCTGTACATTCCATGTGCCTATACTCACATACCATTTTCGTTTGCCAAGTCGTTTCCTGGACAATCCTGCTTCATTACTGGGATATTTAGCGTTTGTGTTGTTTTTTTACAGATGTAGGAGGGCTGGCCCTTCGCCCTAACCCCCAACCTGGAGGACCAGAGATTTATTTTCGAGGTTACTTTCCCCTAGACAAGCAGGCTTCCCTCTCGCCTCAGAGCCTTGTCTGCCCTTCCCCATTAGGAAAATCAAAGTAAAGCGTGAGAGAAGAAGAAGATGAAGAAAGAAGAATTTAATATGAGAAAAGGGGAAGAAAATAAAATGAAAGACACTCTAGCCCTCGCAACCCTATCGGCAAACATAACAACAAAATTATGGTGGAAGACGTTCAAGTCTACAGAGGAGCCGAGTGCAACTCAGACCATTATTTATTGAAATCAAAATTGTATGTTCCCTACGTAAACAAGGCACAGCAATCGGAAACTCATATCACATCCAGTACCATAGGAAAAAAAGAATAGAAAATGTGTTTGCTTGAAGATCCATCTATATCCTTCCTATACAAGCTCAAATTAAGTACGAAACTGTTAGAAGTGAACCAAACAACTACTCAAACACTCTACAATGAAATTGTAGATGCCGTACATCAAGCAGCTTATGAGAGCCTCGGAGAAATAGAATATTCTGGTAGCAAAGCAATAGGTGACTCATGGTGGAATAATTCTTTGGCAGGGAATGTGAGAGACAAGAAAATTGCTTATAATACCCAAGATATTGAAGACAGAAAACAGTATCTTCAAATTAGTAAGAAAAGCAAAAAATGAAGCATGGGAAAGAGTATGTGAAGATGTAGAACAGAGTATAGGCAATGCCAGATCAAAGAACGCAAGGAAAATAAAGAACCTCCGACAAAATGAAAAGAAAAATTCAGCACTACAACCTATAAGTATAGAGCAATTTAAAACATATTATGAAGAAATTTTGAAAGAAAATAGCCCCGCATTTAGTAACACATATAACATAAGAGCTCAAGGAACTGCATGATACGGAATATATTACAGTAAGAGAAACTGAAAAAACCCATACAGAGATGTAAAAATGGAAAAGCACCTGGTCCGGGATTGGTAAACATTGAATTGTTGAAGCATGGCCCAAGTTTATTATTGGATCTTCTTTCCCAATTGTACAATAGATGTTTAATGGGAGAATAATTACCGACGGACTTCAGAAAAGGTTATATCTCTAACATCTACAAGAAAGGTGATAGGTAACAGTGTGTGAACTATCGAGGAATAACTGTCCTTAGCAGCATTGCCCGAGTGTTTGGGAAAATATTAAAAACCCGACTGGAAAGAGACCTCATTGATGTCGAGGAACAGAGCGGCTTCCAAGCGGGGCACTAATGTATTGATAACATCTTTAGTTTTAGACAGGTAACCGACAAACATCTCGCTCATAACTTGGAGAGGCACCTGGTGTTTATAGATCTGCATAAGGCCTATGACACTGTTCCATTATGTAGGCAAAAAAGAGCAAACAAAAATTGACAGCAATGGAAATGGACTTCTGGCGCCAAAGTTGCAGACTGACTTTAATGGGTAAAATTAAGAATGAAGAAATTAGACGTAAAGTGGAAGTAAGTTTTGATACAATTGACACCATAGAAGTGAAAATACTAAAATGGTATGGGCAAATTCAAAGAATGAACGAAGAACGCTGGCCCAAAATACTGTGGAAATGGCAACCAGTTACACATCGAAGAAGAGGAAGACCTAGACTAACATGGGGAGAAGGAGTAGAAGAGGCAATGATGAAAAGAGGATTGAGTAATGAAGACTACACCGATAGAGAGATATGGAAGCTGGGATGCCAGAGACACCCTAGGGTGTAATAACTCACCATACTTCTACTACAATTTTTCATTTCCTAATAGCAAAACCGAAATATTACATTAAGAATATTAAACAAGAGTGAAACCTCGTCCTAAATTTTCATTGAAAAATTTGGAGCCGTTTCTTACAAAATGGCGTATAAGCGTTATTGTAAAGGCGAAATTTGAAACTTTTTCACACAAAATTTTTGAATTTTTGAAAAACTTTATTTGGAGTCATTTGAAGCACTTCCACTCACAAATGCAATAATGTATACAAATTGATGGAAATGTGCATAATCGCGGCGTGAGAAATATTTATAAAATAATTACTTTTTGTTATTTTTGAAAAAACAAAAGAATACTCCAAAATTAACTTTACATAAATTACATATTAAACAGTGACATTACCACTATCCGTTGGAAAAGTTTAAAGAAAATATTGGAGCAATTTTTGAGAAAATGGCGTTTGAGCGTTTCTGAAAATGTGGAATTTTGAGCTCATTTTAACAGAAAACTGTTGAATTTACGATAAACTTTATATGACATTATTTAAAGCACACGTATTCACAAATAAAATAATGTTAACAAATCACTGCTAATGAAAACATTAATGTGAGGTACTAATAAAATAAATTAAATTTGTGTAAGTTTTGAAAACAACAACAAAAGAATATAGCAATATGGTGGTGTTTCTGTTATCTTATAGAGTACATTTACCACTATCACTACTAAAAGTTTAATGAATAAACTTCGAGCCGATTTTTCTTTCAATATTGAAAGATTGTATGTATCAATTTTCTCTTGTAAGGGTTACAATCTGTTTAAAAATAACACAAAAATAAACAGTTTTTTATACAACAGGTTCTCAAACTTAATGTAACAATTGCAAGCCCATACAAAATTATGTCATAGATTCATGAATAGCTGCAATGTATCTAGGCGTTTTTAAATCTATGCATTTGCGTGTGATACAATCCTGACAAAATATGCTTTATATATTTAAGTATCAATTTATTTCATTACTTAAATTTTATAACTTGAATTATAATATAAATTTAAAATGTTGAAAATAAACTTTCCTAATGCACAAAAATTAAACTCATGCCTCACATTAGCATTTCACATACGCAATTCTTGAAAACCACATTTTCATAACATTAGCCTATTGTCACACTTTTACTTCAGTAGTATACAAATTAAATGGTGAAGAGAAAAACAAAATCACAAAATCTGAACAACTCGCTATTAAGATAGTAAGTATTGTACAAGGCTGTTCACAGGTATATCTGTTGTTAACTTTTCCTCCAGAGCCCTCTCGCATTCTGATTCACAAGTACCTGGAGAGAATAAGCTCAGGCAATGTTTGTCGTGGATCGCTTAGGGTGCTGCAGGCCACTCAGCCTGTTTCCCCTGTGACACATGAGCTGTCTACAGGACAGTTGAGTCATAGAGCCCTGTGGACCCTGGCAATTTCAATAGATTTGCGAGGTCATTAGGCGATGAAGAGCATGAGACTGTCTTTGTCATCAAATTCAAACAAAAAATAGCAACAAAACTCTGGTTGTATTTTTAATTTTTTCAGGTTGAGGCATTATTTATTTTTATAATGCAAGTTGAAAAAAATAAAACTGAAAAATCCTTGACTTGTAGCAAAATTCCCTGATTTTTTTCCTGACTTTTCCGATCAATAAAATTCCCTGACATATTCCAGTTTTCCAGAAAAAGGCCACCCTTTAACATTAGTTAGTTTTCTATTCTACTTAGTACTGGACAGCTTTCCATATTGCACCACCCTTCTCCCAGCTGCTACCTATTGGCACAAAATCATTTTTCACAAGTTCTCAATTTTTTGGTCCCCTAATACTTCAATTGAAAGATGTCTTTAAGAATATTACAGAAGAGTACAATATAGTCCTATTCACAAATTTCCGTTGAGACATTTGGATGAAAATTTCATTTGTGCATTTCTGAAAATGCAAAATTTTGAGCTCATTTACACACAAAACTTTTGAGTTTTCGATAAATCAGAAAGTATTTAAAGCATTTGTGTTCACAAATACAATAGTACATAGAAAATGCCTGTAATGCAAATATCAATCAAATAAACAACTACGAAGATAACACAAGTACAAAATAAATAGTCAGTAAAATGAAAACTTGTGTTCCATCTTTAGTACATGTTACATTATTATCCAAACATAATAATATTAAAGGAAATGTATGTTCCTGGTAATGGTTACATGAATTTGATACATCAAAATGAGGAGGGACAGTTAGGGGTTCATCCTTCAATGTACCAATTAATAGAACGTTACTGAACGTACTTCATTTTGACCATTGTAATGATGAAAATCAGTTCTTTATTCGAGTTGAATTTAAAAAGTAATATTCCTTAATGAAGGAAGTACCAAGTAAATGTAATGAACGTTAATATCTATTTTATCTCTTGGTTACATTTTTTCATCAAAATAATGTTACCTGATAACGGTACAATTCCCTGACTTTTCCAGGGCCATAAGAATTACCTACTAACTCTAACTAGTTATTCAGATGCGCAACAATCCTGAGGAATAAAAATGAGAATATATTCTCCTACTTACTTGAGTATTGGTCTAGTTTTTGTTCGTGAAGTGCTAGTCCAGATTCTTCAACTATTTCAAGTCTATGATTTCCTGATTCATCAGGATAATCTATAGGTTCTATGTTCTCTTCATCAGTCAATTGTTCACTTTTTGGAACCAAAACTTCAGGTAGCAAAGATTCACTTTCCTGAGCAATGTCGGTGCCAGAAGACATTTGATCTCTCAATTGCTCCTGTGAACGCGGCAACTCTGGTGGTTCCTTATTTCCATGAAAGTTCTCATTGTAACCTTTAAACAAAACAAAACACAAGTGATTAATTAAAAGTAAAGTCTTCCTTTAAGTTTTTCTTGAGAAAGTCTGCATTTAATTTTACACAAATATTACTCATTAACATTCACCATATACACTGTCTGTCCGAGTTCTGGTGTGACTGGTTCAATAAAAAATAGAAAAACGCCAATGACACTTTGATTTTTGTATTTTTATTAAAAATACTCTTTATTTGATCCAACGCACTGGTTACAACGATTTAAAAATTGTTCAAAGCATTTACTGTAGTCATTCTTTGGAATTGCATGTATGACCGTGGTAAAATTCTCTTGAAATGTGGCAATGGTGGTGTGATGACTTCCTTTCAACACTATCTTCAATTTTGGAAGTAGCCAACAATCACAGGGTGCAAGATCTGGCGAATAAGCAAGATGTTCAAGCACAAAGATTCATTTCTTAGCCAAAAAATTGCGGACTTTCTTAGACTTGTGGGTCGGGGCATTTCCATGCAGAAACAACCAAGAGCCTGACTTTTCTGCATGCGAACTTTCATGGGTTTTTTCCTTTTTCAGGCTCAACCATTCCATGGTTTGTTGCTTCATCAGTGGTTCATATTGGAAGCACCAAGTCTCGACACCAGCTTTTAAATTATCTTATATCTTATCTTATAAAATTTGGGTCACTTTCAGCAGTTTCAATTATGTCTTTGCATACAGTACCCAATCGGATACAGAACTCTACGCTGGCTCACTGATCCCCTGCCATTTTCTGATGAGCAACACAGTACTTTTCCTTTCACATTGTGACGCATGACTTATAGAAAAAAAAAAAAAAAAAAGAAAAAAAAAATTATGAGTGTCAATTGTAGACATTAAAAATTGTGTACAATGATATCAGGGGCCTCAGGGGGTGAGGGGTTAGCTTACTGGCCTCTGAACCCCCCTGCGATCCCGGCTGAGGTGACCGAATTTTCGAAAGACGGAAAATCCACAGAAGCTATGTAATTCTCATAAAAGAGCATTGGCGGTAAGCCCGGCAAAATTAAATCCCCTCAACTACATTCGCCCTAATGAGATCCCACTTTTCCCAGTACGACCACCCACAACACACATCTGCTCAATAAGGTGCCCAGACCCGTGTCAGAGGTAGGCTTCTAAAGAAGCATGGGTAGAAAACTTAGGGAAGGCAACAGGAAACCACCCCGAGTATTTTCCCCCATGAAAACTCATCATGGGTCACCTAAATTTGAATATGGAAGACAGGACCAAAGAAGAAGATAAGCGAACAGATAGGGTGGCAGTATAAATTTTACAAAAATCATTCGCACCAGAACTTGGAGAGACTGTATTTAACACATTTTCTCAATTCAAATATTCATTCTTTTTCATCAAGAGCGTGACTTCTAAAATTCTTGTTGCTAATCTTGAATCAGAAGTTGAAAACAAATAATTCGTAGAACTCAGTAGTAAACACTAAACACATTTCAATGATTTCTTCATAATCCAAGGGCTGACTCAACTTTGAATTCCAATGTAGCATTGCAATCCTCAAGGTCTGCAACATTAAAATCACATGCATGCACACAAACACACGTGCACACAACAATTTTTGGACGGATTTTATAAATTTCCATTATTTAAATGCAAATCATGAAGAACTTTGCTTTTTGTCGTATGCTTTTTGATAACACTAGGCAACAAAAAAAACTTTTTCTTTGGTGCCTCCAATTTTAGAACTGATTGTAGGTATTTCAGGACCGCTAATTCCAAAAATGCTAACTACTTGGCTGCATGAGCTCTAGTTTTGATGATGCAGTGAAAATAACGATTTTTGTCACTTTCAGAATCAGAGTTAATTTTGAATGAATATGTGTAGTCTATTTCATTATAAACACAAATTTGAAACATCTGTGCCTTTTTAGTAATGTGCACTGTCTTTTCACATTTTCTTAGAGCTCAAGTCTATTTAGAAATAAAACTTTGTGTTCCTTAATCACAATTATTTATCCAATGTCTCCATACCTTCCGCAAATTTTGTCATTTTGCAAACGCTTTCCAGCCTGTCTTTCTATCAACAAAAAAGTAACAAGTTACACTATGCAGCTTTTCATTTTTGAGTTAATTTATTACAACTAAAGTGAAAGTAAAGTAAAAAGTTGGGTTTACAGAATATAAGTCAGATGAATGGCGACTTTTCACTGAGATATCAAGGAGAATTTTGAAGTGTGTACTCTTACACAATGGCAACAAATACAGCTCTGTTCTAATTGGTCACTCATTATGCATGAAAGAAGAGTACGAGACAACTTCTTTAGTTTTTAAAAAAGTTTACATATTATGAACATCAATGGGTTATTTGTGTTGATCTGCAGATAGTGAATTTTCTTCTCGGTCAACAAAGTGGCTGCACAAACTATCCCTGATTCTGTTTCTGTGACAAGCAGAGCCAAAAGTGAGCATTGGTTGAGAAGAACTTGGCCTCTGATAAAAGATATAGTTGTAAGGGAAAACAATGTGATCAATTTACCTTTACTTGCTTGAGAGAAAATTATTCTCCCTTCTTTGCATATCAAGCTAGTCTTGATGAATTTGTACAGTTGGGAATGGGATGGTTTGCTCTTCCAGTGTATATTACATACATTCTCGTACAGTGTACATTACGTTCTGGGTGTCACCAAAGAAAAACTGAAAGCAGGGATTTTTGATGGTTCTCAAATAAGAAAGCTAGTAAACTATTCAAATGTTTTGGAATCCTAAAGTGAAATCGAATGTAACTTGGTCTTCTTCTTTTGTTCCACTTGTGAAAAACTTTCTAGGAAAGCATAGAGCAGAAAACTTTTCACAATTAGTAGAAACAATGTTTTCCAATTTCCATGTACTTCGCTGCAATGAATATTAAGGTCCATGACCTACATAGCCACTTGGATTGCTTTCCTTCACTCGGTGATGTACGTGAAGAGTAAGGTGAAAGATTTCACCCAGATGTTCACCAATGGAAGAGAGACACCAAGGAAAATGGGATTCATACATTATGGCAGAGAACTGCTGGAACATGCAGAGAGACTGCAATGGCATTTCTCACTTCAAAATATCTATTAAAAAAACCTTTTTGGGTGTTGAATAAATGGATGATTTTGTGAATTTTTAAAACATTTTGATAAGAAATTATGTGATTCACAGTTATCTACTTAATATATTTCTTTTATAAAAAAAAATTATTTTATTTCACAACAAATTAATACCAGTAAAGTAAATATTTTATGTCCACATGCCATTGATGCTCCCTAGCTCCCTAATTCTAGCACATGCAATGTAAAAGTGGTTCTGTATTTACAAACTAGAGTTGATAAGGCAAAACTAATGCATTTTTTGGAATCAGTGACATCGAAATACCTAGGAAAAATTTTAATATCTTAGGCACCAAACGGTGTGTTGACCAGTGTAATCAATCCAACTGACTGCTAAACTTCTTTTCTTCTATTTTGCATGCCAGTCACAACCAGATCTATGATTTCATTCCTGGATCCCCAGGGAAGATTCAGGCCAGTCACGATTGCTATAATGTCAAAAGAAAAGTCATCAAGAAGTGCATTGCTGAAAGAGTGGTTCTGTGGAGAAGGACATTTTACGACTGACAGAAAAGTAATTTTCTGCCATTGTTGTGAAAAAATGTAATATAAGTGTTGTAAAATATCATATCTTGCAACACAAGAGCATGACAACTCATGCCAAAAATGCTGGGAAAGTGAGAAAAGCTACTCAACCTTTTCTTCAACAAGTGTAGCCAGAAGATGAAGGCAAGAAAGAATTACTCTCAGTGATTTGTGGCACACACTGATTGCAGCAAATAGTATCCCATTTTCAAAACTTGAAAACCCAACATTTAAACAGTTCTTGGCAAAAAACACAAAACATAAAATTCGAAATGAGTCAACTCTTCGTAAATATTATTTAACTCCACAATATGAAATAACAATCAACGAAAATTCGAGGCGTTATTGGCACTTCGAATTTTTGGTTGTCTGTTGATGAAACTATAGTTGTTGAAAGCAGATGGCCAATGTTGTCGTGGGGAAACTAGACTGCCATGGTCCTAGTAAACCACATGTAATTTTGACTAAAGCATTTGAAGTTACAAACCATAGTACAATTGCTCAAGTAGTAAGTGATGCTATATGTATCCTCTTCCCTGACGAAAATAAAGCAGATGAAAAACTTTTGCTTTTTTGGACTGATCCAGCCACATATATGCTCAAATCTACCCAAAGTTTGAAAGTTTTTTATCTGAATATGATACACACAACTCATGCCCTTCAGCGTTTGGCAGAAGTAATTTGTTGTCATTTCCATGATGTAAACCATTTAATTTCCGCAGGGAAAAAGTATTTCTGAAAGCTTTGCACAGAGTGGTAGCATTTAGGACAGATTTTCCCAACACTCCATTACTACCGCAACCCGTGTTGACAAGATGGGGTTCCTAGCTTGAAGCCACCATGTACTACGCAGATAACTTCAAAGAAATATCACTGATTTTAGAAGATTTTAACGATGATCAGCAGTCGCCATTAAGAAAGCCAAGGATGTGTTGTCATCCTCAAATACTGAGAACCACCTTGCCTAAAGCAAATTTTGAACATCTACCCAAAACCATTACAAAACTAGAGACAACAGGTCTTCTGCTGACAGACTCTATCATGTGAGGTGGAGAGAACATTCTCCAGTTATAAACTAATTTATGAAAGAAGGACTTAGTTCACAACTGAAAACGTGGAAAAATTTTTAATTGTGCACTGTCACTTTGTACTATGAATAAAATTAATTTTATTATCATTTTAATCAGAGAAAGTGATGCATTTGTGTAAATTCTAATATTAAATCTTTTAGTGTGCTTATTGATGGGGTTTTCTTTCTAATTTCAACAAAAATGCCTATTTCTCTGCTTATTTCTAAGTTTTTAGTGCCTATTCCTCTGCTTATTTTTAAGGTTTTTAGAGCCTATTTTCAACTTTTTAAATGCCTAAGTATCCGAGCTCTAGTTATATGGTATTGTTATTAGTTCTGTTCTTCTGAATTATAATGAACAGTAGTCTAGTAAATACTTTTTGGTATACAGGAGGTGGTTTAGTGGTTCTGGGGTGGTTTATTGTTTTCATCAGTGGATTAAAGACTTCCTGGAAAAAACTCAAAGGCAGTTTAAAGACAATTATAGCAAGGGATTTGTGAAGTTAGGTACTAGAAGTTACTAGTATTACCTCGTTTTGCTTATTTTCATTGCTTTTAATGTTCTTAATTATAATATGCAACGCTGTTGAAATTAAAAGTGTTTTCCTTAAATCCAATTATATTTTCAACAAGGTATCAGAGTAACATCGACAAGATTATAACAGTTGAGCACCAACACTGATAAATTTAAACAATGTTTTTCTTTTGATCAGAGTCAGTGTTAGTTTAAGAGTACAAGAAAAGCACTTTGAGGTGTGTTTATTTATTGATAGGGAATAACACAAAATTTATTGGTTCATCATCTTACTTTAAGCAATGCAGATGCACAAGTTCAAATTGTTCAGAGTTTTCCGTGAAAATTACCGTAGAAATGAGATGTTCTAAACAAAATTACTACAATAACTAGGAAAGCTAAAACAAAATTTATTGGTTCAGTATCTTACATTATGCAACACAGATGCACAAGTTTCAATTTGTTCAGTGTTTTCCGTGAAAATTATTGTGGAAATGATATATTCCGAATTACTCAGAAATGAACGCCATCACGGTTAAAGAAGTCTCATCTCACATCTTTCAAATAACTGACAATGACTTAAGTCTGAATTTCATTGATACATTGTGCATACCTTCACATTAAAGCACTCTCTTGAAAATTATTGAAATGTAACTTCTCTCCTTTACTTCTACATTCAATTTATCCATGTAAAGAAAATACTCTGCAAAATAGTAAATATTACAAACATTATTAGTTAACATACCTGAGAGCAGGTTCAAATTCTCTTCAACACACACAGCTGTTCTGCCATCCACATTACTTGTAAAATTTCCTAACATTGGTTCATCACTTTTAATATTATCCAACATTTCATTTCTCTCTTCTGAAAATGTGCAATACACAGGTTCATCTTTCACAGTTATTTCCATGGCTGTAAAAACATCACAACCATCAGGTCTCCACTGTTTTTGCAAAGGCATCATCACTGACGTTGACCTCACTTCATCACACAAGACATTATGTTCTTTTAAGGGAACCGAACAGTTTGTTGGCAGAGCATCTGTGTACCCAACAAAATGGTGGGGAAGCTTCTGAGCATTATTTTCAGGACTGACCTCCTGGCTAGCATTAATGTTTTGAACTTCACATGTGACTTGATTCTTCCCAAATGTATCTTCAGAAACATTTTCTGCAGCGCTGCTAGAACAGTTCTTATGTTCCTGAAAGAAGCAAAACACATTCTTCAATGTTTTTGAACATTACAAGTAAAATAGCACAAAATGTACTGTTGTACTACATACATAATCCTGAGTGAAATCATTTAATCCCTTGATCTGTAGCAACTGAGCAAGGGTCAGAAATGGTTTCAAGTTGCCTTCAGGAATTTGGGCCTCCCCTCGGTACACAAAATCAATAAGTGCTTTCAATGTTTCAAATGATGCATCTAAGAGGATGACAAACGGATGCTTCCCAGACTCCTCACTAAACAGCTCCTATAAACAACAATACAGAAGGAGAAGAGAAAGATTAGTATTGCGTCTCTAAAATCTTTACTTGCTCCACCAACATCCTTCAAACCTTTTTGGGATAACTGAAAGTAAAAAACATCAACAGCAATGTACATGGCATCCCCCATTTTACTTTCTTGTATACAAACGTATATACGAAGTAATATATGTAGAATAGAGAAAGTCATGTAATCCTGTGGAAAATCTATTTTAAGATTTCAACGGCAATACACGTTTTAGGATCCCCTGATACTGAAAAAGTGTTGTTTTTTTTCAAAACGTCAGTCTGTCCCATGGGTATGTAACATTATCATGTATTACATTACATTGGTATGTCCAATGCCAGAGAAGAACTTACTTGCAACTCTGCATGACGTTTAGAAATTTTCATCACATGAAAAAACTTTTAAAACAGTATACAGTGTCGGCAATGCTCCATTCAACTAGTTACTAGATAAACTGTAACAGAATCAATTGGTCACGGAAGCAATAATGATTAAAACAGTTGGTAAAGCTGTTCTAAATTGTTGTGGAAATATATTTGACAATGCTAGGAATAAGCATATAAAATCAAATCTTATTAAGATTTACAATGTTAGAGACAAAAACAAAGGTAGTAATTTTATTCTGCAATGTAGCAAACTAGAACCAGGAAGCTGATATTATGTCAAAAGACATAAAAAGCAATGTAATGACACACTATTTAACTCTTGAATATCATTTTAAATTATGTAATTGGCTGTAATTGTACTGCATGTGTTTTAATATTATGTTCATATTCAATATGTTATTACGGTTGTAAAATGGCAAAGAAGTAGAATACTTTAAGGAGTAGAAATTGTTGAAATTGAGAAGAATGAAGAAATGTTGAGTTTTTTTCACAAAATGGGATTTTGGTAGGACGGATTACTGTATCAGCTGAGAGGTTGTCCTGGTGTCATGTCAAAAAAGGAGTTGTTGAATAGAAGGAGAAGGAAAACGCACAAGTTTAAACAGATCATGGGTGAAATTGTAATTTCTGTAAATATGAATAAGATGTTCCTTTAATGATTAATTATTCATTAATTAATTTCCTAAGAAAGCTGGGAATATTATTAAAAGGGAAGTTTAATTAATATTTTTATAATATCACTATTAAATGTTATCATAACTAAGAAAACAGTTAATTTATCTTGGTCTCAAGAGATCCTGGCACAAGCTCTACTGGTTTATAATCATTCACTATTTTCAAGGTTTCTGCAATGTTGTTGCAGGCCTACATTTCAAATCTTGAAAGTTTTTGGCTCTGCCAAGTTTCCCAAAACTGAAGACATGAATATCCAACACAAATTCCCAAAATTCAAGAAAAACTGGAGACAAGAAAAACTTCCTCATAATTAAACTTTTCAGAGAATGACAATAGTGAAAGACCGACCAGCGAGTACTAATCATTAAAGAAACTTATTCCAATATGCACAAATCATGTTAAAAGTTTGGAAATTTAAAATTAAATGAAAAGTTTAAAGTTTAAAATATATGCATGAATACAGAAAGGATCAAGAAATATTCAAATTTAAAAATCACTTAAAAATAAGAACTCTATTCCCATATGATCAAAGAATAACATGATAAAAACATGATAAAAAAGCTTCAACAAAAATGATCTTGTTAGAAAAGAAAGTTTTAACAATGATGTTCCATTTGGAAACAAATATTTACGTCGTTGGGCCCTTAAAAATGAAGCAAATCATAAAATAACCTTATTTAAATGAAGATGTACAAAAATAAAACAATTCAAAAATATATAACTGGTGAATGCCAAAAACATTAATAGTAAACAAGAAAAAAATCACAGATACCGTTATTAAATTATGAAAATAATTCTGAACAAGTAATGTTATAGGCATGTATACAATATAATAAATGTTAAAAGAGATATCTTTTTTTTTCTATCAAATCCAATGGTTTAACAGACTTTTTATGCGCTGTTGCACATCAGAAGCTCCCAAAATCTTTATTTGTTAGAAAAAGAAAGAAAGAAGAAAAAAAAGAAAAGGAATAAAAGAAAAAACCAAAGAGAGAATAAATTTATTTAAAAAACATCTGACTTACATGAAAGTAAGGACTACTTGCAGATAAAACAAGTCTATGAGCTTTGAGTTTCTGACCTTCAGCAGATATAGTGCAATCAACCAAAAAATTGCTCTCCAATAAACTTTTATAAACGGTTGCAAGTTCACTGGCATGTTCTTTCCAACAAACTGATAAAACTGAATCAGCCATATTAAAATTGCACTGAAACAATTCAAAATCAAATTTTTATAAACCAATGAAAAAAGTACATCAATGAAAGAAATATCTCTTCAAGAGCGTTTATACTGTTACTACTACATAAATAACCTTAACATTTTCTACTGCTTTCTGTAACCTCATTGTCAGCATTGTTGGATTCATGTGTGAAATAATCAAAAATATTCATATGAATTTTCTTATGATAATACATGATCTTATCAATACCAATGTCCTTAATATCTCCAACCTTTCAAATGGTTTTATGAGAGATTAATTACATTTCTGATCAGTAAATAACTGAAGCAAACCCTGACTGCAGACCATAAACCCACCTCTGCAGATTCACAAGATACAGAGTTTAAAACCTGCATGATAAGAGGATTTTCATCATTTCATTGTTCTTTCACCATAAAGGAAAATCATGTATCTCTACAGCAAACATTATACCATCAACACTCAGGAATATGATGAAACTCATAGTTTAACTCATTATATCCCATGGTATGATTTATCATATGCAAACATATAACAAATGTTTTCATTTTAGAACGCTTAATTTTAAATAAGAGAGTCGCTTTTCGCAGATAAACTTTTAATTTGAATGCCATTGTAGATCGTATTGCTGGCACTAAAATACAGGATTGTTTTATCTTGTAGTTTGAAGCAATTTAAATAGTAATTGCATTGTTGCTGCATCACACCATGTGCAGTATGCAAGTTAAATATCATTTCCCATTTTTACATGTATTATTCAGGTGAAGTAATAGTGGACTATATTTATGAAAACTCAGAAAATATTGGTGCAGTTTTATTAACATCCTTTTGATTGTCTTCACACTATTCAGATTACAATTGGAACGTATGAAATATCAAATAGTGGGCACTGAAGGGATTATTTCTTGCAATTTGTTTTATCCACTTCAGATTAAATTTGAGTAAAGAAAGATGTGGAGGAAGTTCTTAACATTCTCAACTACATCAAAGATGGTGAAAATTTAACAGTACTCATTGTCGGATGTCAGGAACATAAATGAAATTACTAACTTTGTTAAAGAAAAAAAAAATGTTTAATGTTCAACTACTGTTCTCAATCTAAATAAAGGATCAAGATTTAGCAGTAGCACTAGGATCACATTTCTTTTTGGATGAAGCCATGGAGTCATATTATGGACACTGCTTTATGAAGTAATTCATAAGAGGAAAACCAATACATTACAGCTTGTGGTGTTTAGTAGTATCTAACAGTTACATTTTAAAATTTCAGTCTTATGTCAGTGGGATCCTAAGAAAATGCTATGGCACTCTAGTTGAAAATCTATGTATTGGCCTCATTCCTCAGAACAGCACGATTTACATAGATAAATATTATAACTCCTTATCGTTACTTGAAATACTGATTTCACGTAGAGATAAATGCATTGTAACAGTGAGAAATTACCATTTAGAGAAGGCTGCCTTAAACGATTTATAAAAGGAATCCAGAGGTGCAGTCCATTTGTCTCCTTTATTTACTTTTACTTCTTGTGACATGGTAATTGTAAGGAAATCAAAAAAATATATAAAACACAAATTTTTAATTTCCTTTCAAATCACATGTTAAGTCATTTATTTTTCTCTCCAGAGACTGAAATGTCTTTCATTTAAAACTTAACAACTCTACCCCCTACTTCCCAGTATATGCTGTATTGTACATGAACATTTGTCAGCAATTCTACCCCTTACTTCCCACTGTATGATACATCATACTTGAAATATTTCAATGAATGTGAACTCACTAAAAAAAAAATGTCATTACAAATCCTTTGGTAAGGCTCCTGTAAATTTTTATCAAAATCCAAGAACATTTTTATTTGTGTGATAAAATAGGTTAAGAAATCTAGAATGTTAATATTTTAATTACAGAAGTATACAATGTTCCTTCTTAGAATCATTTGAATTTTAAAGGAAGCAAGACTGAATACATGGAAAATAATTCTTTATAACCTTTTATAAGACAGTTATATTTATTTATTTATTTATTTATTTTATATCAAATATAGTTAAAAACTGTGTAACATGCTATGGGGAGAGGTGAATTCCGTGCATGACTTCATAATTCTGAGATCCCTACCCTATTGAATTTTGAATACAGAAAGAAAGGAGTGTTTTTTACGAGGATTGTTTACAAAAATATTCGCTCCAATGTAATAAAATCTATTTTTCAAGGATAAATCAGCTATAAATTTGGGCTCTTATCTCTCATAATGTGAAGGAATAATACTCCCTGCCATGACAACATAGAGAACAATAATTTGAATAACTATATTTCCCACTGAATTCTAGAAGACTTGCAGAGATAATGAAGTTACACTTATGTCCAAAAGCAAAACAAGGGGCCATTTCAGCATTTGCTCAAAGGATCGGGGAAACTATGAAAAGCCTGATCGACATGATCAAAAGATAATCAAAATCCATTGTAAGTAAAAATAGACTGTACACTAAAAATCTAGGAAATTAGGAATAAATAATATACAATGCTATGAGAGGCTTCACATGCCTACATTGGCATTTACAAACAGAAAACAATGGTGAAGATGAAATTTGTTTTGAAAAGCCTCTGGATCATCTCCAGGTCACTCGAGAACTGTTAAGGATATAAAATTGCATTTACACTATATACAATGGAAAACATCATGAAGTGAGAATATAATATTTACATCAGAATGTTACGTTAATTAAACGATAACATAAACCTTGGTGTTACTTTTTCGAGTCCAAAACTATACAAATCAGTCCATCTAAATATAAAATTAACATTTTTATTTGCTATCAAAATACATAAATTGACGCGATTAACCTGTAGTAACAAAAGTGACAACGTGTACCTTGAATAAGTCTCCGTTCTCACTCAGGGCATTAATACTTAATATGCAGGTTTCAAGTTTATATCGCGATATATATATCAATGTGCAGAAGATATCCTCCCGAAGAAAACAAAAAGGATTCTTTCCAAAAACGGGGGTGGGGTGGGGAATATGAAATATATTACGCGCCACCGCTTGACTTTTATCACATGGCTGCGGATTTTGGGAGTTTTTAGCACTCCAGTCTGCAATCTCGCTCTTCTCGGCTGTGTATATTACTCTCTGGTTCAGGCCATGGTGGAAATAATTTCAACATGGTTCAGGCTATGTTGTGGTCTGGGGATCAGTGCTGCGCTTCAACGGGTGGTACGGTTACTAAACTAAGCGGAAGTGGGGGGGGGGGATGACATAAAACATTCGATCATCAATACCCTGTGCGGTACTTTAGTCCTTTTGGTGACACCTAAGATACAATTTTTGGTGATTTCAAGATACTTGATATCTCGATGTGCCTCTAGAAAGAAATATTTCTTCCATCTACCAATAATTAAGTGATCAAAAGTGTATTTGATATTATGAGCTGCTGAAGGGAATGAAGAACTGATTCAAGATTTTTTTTTTATTATTATTATTATTATTATTATTATTATTATTATTATTATTATTATTATTATTATTATTATTATTATTGTAATTGTCATTGTGGCTAGGCTCACTCGTACGACTCAGAGCAAGTAACGAGCAAGATCATTTACTTCTAGGACCTCTAACACTACATATCAGACACATCAGTGACAGTTTTTCTGACAATGTGACAGGTGTCTAGAATGACTGCTTTTTGTACTGTTGCTAGCATATGCTTTATATTCAATTCTTGCAGATGTTTGATGAGGGATTTTGGTATTATTCCGGTTGTAAAAATTGTCAGGGGACGGATCTGAACCTTTTTTACTTTCCAAATCTTTATCTCGTCTGCTTGCTCTTGGTATTTTGTGACTTTGTTCGTGTATGCGGAGTGGAGATTATGTGACAGTGGTACCGTAGTATCGATGATGGTGACGTCCTTCTTGATTTTATTTAGCACTATAATGTCTGGTCTATTTGCAGTGATGGTCTTCTCTGTTCTAATCTCCCTATCCCAATACATCTTCATGGATTCATTTTCCAAGACGGCGGGAGGTTGGTACTGATAGTATGGTACGTTTTCCATACTAAGATGTTCTTTAACAGCCAGAGATTGGTGAACGATTTTTGCAAAGTTGTTATGTCGTCGCAGGTATTCCGTTCCAGCAAGAATTTTACATGCTCCAGTTATGTGCTCAATTGTTTCCGTCTCCGTTGAGCATAACCTACATTTATCATTCAGTGTTTTTTTAAATATAATTTTCTGTAGTTTCGTGTGCTAATGTCTCTGTCCTGAATGGCCATCATGAATCCAGCGGTTTCTCCATACAAGTTACCTGCAGTTAACTAAAGATGCGAAACTATGCTGTCAACATTTGTATCCTCAAGCTGATGGGGATACGAACCGTGTAAAGATTTCTGCTTCCATGACAGTATTTTTTCTTCCATAGATTGCCAGGTATTTTCCAGATCTTGGTTTTGGTTTTGCAGTTTTAATGGTGTTATATTTACGTCTGCGGAGCATAAAGGCCCATTCACAATGCAATCACAAACATAAGCATAACACATAGACATAGACATTAACACAAGCGAAGAGTTGGCGTATTCACAATGTCGAACATAAACACAGGCAAAATAAGAGTTTCTATTGGCTATGAGACGCAGCACACGAATCGACACGATCGACTTCGATACTCGATTTTGAGTTAACGAACTGTGATTGGCTCATTCCTTATGTCTGACATAAGCATAAGCACAGAAGCTTGAAGCTTGCAAGCTCTTAAGTTAACGTCTTACGTGTTATGCTTATGCGAACGCATTGTGAATGAGTCCACTTGTAGACGTAGTCCTAACTTTTATGTTAACACCATACTTATGCTTATGTTTGCATTGTGAATGGGCCTTAATATCTCATTCATGTGTTTATCCTGCTTAGAATGGAAGTATTCCCTTAGGTCTTGAATTTGCTTGCAGTGTAATTGAAGGACACTCGTGATACCCATTCCTCCCTTACATGTAGGTAGAGTTAAGGCCCATTCACAATGCAATCACAAACATAAGCATAACACATAGACATAGACATTAACACAAGCGAAGAGTTGGCGTATTCACAATGTCGAACATAAACACAGGCAAAATAAGAGTTTCTATTGGCTATGAGACGCAGCACACGAATCGACACGAATAGTTCGCCTATCGACTTCGATACTCGATTTTGAGTTAACGAACTGTGATTGGCTCATTCCTTATGTCTGACATAAGCATAAGCACAGAAGCTTGAAGCTTGCAAGCTCTTAAGTTAACGTCTTACGTGTTATGCTTATGCGAACGCATTGTGAATGAGTCCACTTTTTTTTTTTTTTAATTTGTTGCGTCTATTTTGACGCAACGCGTCTCTAAACCCCTTGGGGGGGCGTTGAGCGCTTCGCGCTTCTTGGAGTAATCCTCCTCTAATAGCGCTTGGAGTAATCCTCCGTTAGTATAGTCTGTCGCGTCTCGTCGCAGTCGGTTGTCAAGAGGACCGCCAGGTAGCATCTCCGCGTACGCGCCTCCTACCGCGCGCTCCTGCGTCACTACCCAGCGGCCAGAATTAGAAAGGAATAAGGATACGGGTAGGGTTTAGGGCACTTCACAGGGGTTGGACTAGCCCTTGTGAAGCAGCCAAACTCGTTTTGTTGGAACAAATTTCACATGAGATTCGACGGGAATCGAACCCGGATCTCAGTGGTGAAAGGCTTGCGACTTTGCAATGAGCCACGAGTTCAGCTAGACTTGTAGACGTAGTCCTAACTTTTATGTTAACACCATGCTTATGCTTATGTTTGCATTGTGAATGGGCCTTAATATCTCATTCATGTGTTTATCCTGCTTAGAATGGAAGTATTCCCTTAGGTCTTGAATTTGCTTGCAGTGTAATTGAAGGACACTCGTGATACCCATTCCTCCCTTACATGGAGGTAGAGTTAAGGCCCATTCACAATGCAATCACAAACATAAGCATGGTGTTAACATAAAAGTTAGGACTACGTCTACAAGTGGACTCATTCACATAGACATAGACATAGACATTAACACAAGCGAAGAGTTGGCGTATTCACAATGTCGAACATAAACACGGGCAAAATAAGAGTTTCTATTGGCTATGAGACGCAGCACACGAATCGACACGATCGACTTCGATACTCGATTTTGAGTTAACGAACTGTGATTGGCTCATTCCTTATGTCTGACATAAGCATAGCACAGAAGCTTGCAGCTTGCAAGCTCTTAAGTTAACGTCTTACGTGTTATGCTTATGCGAACGCATTGTGAATGAGTCCACTTGTAGACGTAGTCCTAAATTTTATGTTAACGCCATGCTTATGCTTATGTTTGCATTGTGAATGGGCCTTTACCCTTTCAATTGCTGATTTGGGATGCCTCATTCTGTGCTTGGTTATCTTAACTCTGATTTGTCTTTCAGTATTTTCTAAATCTGTCTTGGACCACTTCACCACTCCAAAAGTGTAACCCACAACAGGGATAGCGAATGTATTGATTGCTTTGACTTTATTCCGCCTATGAAGATGCGTTTTCAGAACTGTTTCTACCCTTCTCATTACTTCGGTAGAAGTTTTCTCTTTAATAAGAGTGTCATTGATACCTCGCAATTGTTGGAATCCCAGGTACTAGTACAGCTTTTCGGCTGTCAGGTCTTCGATGACACCTTTCCCTGTGTCAAAGCCACTAGTTTGGGTTATTTTCCCTTTTGTAAGGTGTAGTGATTTGCACTTACTAAGGCCAAATGACATATGTATGTCGTTACTGAACTTAGTTGTTATATTCAGCATTTTGTGCAATTGTGTAGGAGAGTTGGCATACATTTTCATGGCATCTATGTAGAGTAAATGGCTTATTGTATGGGAACCTTTAGATGATTTAATTTTGAAACCGTACTTCGTTTCATTAAGAGCTCGACTTAATGGATTGAGGGCCATATAGAACCAGAGGGGACTGAATGAGCCCCGTTTAATTTATATTATTCTTGATGTCAGCTTTACCTCGGGGGTTGTCAGTTGCAGTACTGTTGTCCATTTTTTCATGGTTTCTTGAAAAAACTGTATTAGTGTTGCATCTACCCTATACATTTGCATAATCTCTATAAGGTAGGAGTGCGGAACAGAATCAAATGCTTTTTGATAATCAATACAGGTAAAACTAAGATTCCTGTTTCCTTTCATAGATTGATGAGTGATTACAGAGTCAATTATCACTTGCTCCTTACAACCTTTTGAATGTCTCTAACAACCTTTTTGCTCTTCTGTCATAATGTTGCACTTTTCGAGGTGTTCATTAATCTTGTCAGTGATTATCTTTGTCAAGCATTTGTAGAAGACAGATAAGCACGTGATTGGCCTGTAGTTAGCAGGATTGGTAGTTTCTTCGGTTTTTGGGAGGAGCAGAGTTCTACTGGTAGTTAAGAATGCTGGTGCATTGTCTGGTTGATGCAGAAAGCTGTTATAGCACTCTGCCAGCTTCTCATGCACACTGGTGAAGTACTTAAGCCAGAGGACATGTATCTCATCCGGCCCTGGAGATTTCTAGTTGCTCATGCGACAAATTGCTTTCTCAATTTCTTCAGTAGAAATGTTAGTGGAGAGCATTTCCGACAGGTTTTGCGATCTGCGTTTTTCTTTAAGGAGAACCGGAGTGGTCGTATTGTGTATTTTGCCATTTTCCTATATTTCCGACCAAAAGTTTGTAATAGATTCAAGGGCAGGTGTTCCGTTAGAGAAGAAAACCGGTTTTTGAGATAAGCCTCTGAAAAATTTTCGTTCTTCCAAAAATTTTCTATTTTGTTTTCGCTTCAGAGATGTCATGTATCTGCGTAGTCTGTGGCAATATACATTCAACTTCTGGGTATAGTTATCAATTATTTCTAAGATGTCATTGTCATTAAGATGGTCTAGACATCCTGGCCTTATTATATTTGAAACTTGGCTTTATTATTATTATTATTATTATTATTATTATTATTATTATTATTATTATTATTATTATTATTATTATTATATTTGTCATATAAATACATCATACGCCATGTATGACAAGTCAGGACATGTATATAATCATACAATGTGCAATATATGTATTTCTAAATATTAAATACAATACAGAAAATTAAATTAAATTAAATTTTTATACTCAATACAAATTAATTTTATAAATGGTAGGGTAAAACTAAAGCAATAATAAAGAGAAACAATAATAAAGAGAAAAAAGAAATTTTCTTCATGAGATTGATGCCTGGGCTGGGTCTATCGTCTAAATCCAACAATCAGCTTGGGGGCTTCAAACCATGCAACATAATACGCAAAAATTATTTATACTAGTTTATATTGATGTTTATATGTGTTAACGATGTATGTATTCTTTTGTGCTATAGAATGTGTGGTTTAACATGAAAGCTGTAAGTTTATTTTTGAATGTGTGTATTGAGATTAAGCTTTTAAATTCACTAGGGAGTTTGTTATATAGTGTGATGCTTTCAAAAAAGGTACTTTTTTGAAAAAGTGAAGTTTCACAGTGTGGGACATGCATATGTTTGTGTTACTGAAACACGTGCAACATAACAGAACATGTGAAGGCAGAACTGTCAATATTGATGCATTGAATTGCAAAAACATTACTCATGAAATTGCAATAAAATAATTACGTGAACATGACAATGTTAGTTTCCACTGTGATCATTAAATTACTATCTTCTACTTTTGAAACTTTGCTGTCAATGGCAAATTAAAGCAAGCAAAAATGCAATACCACTGCTTAGCGAGATCATTTAAGATTACATATTTCAAATTTACATTATTAACTTGTCATTTTAAACTGGAAATTTTCCCGATCATTTAAAAATGGCCAAGGTTAAATCACTATATAAGAATGGGCTAGAAACAGAAATGAGGAACTTTAGACCTGTTTCACCTTCATAATTTTTATTCAAAAAAATATGTAAAAAGTCATGTACTATATTGAGGCAAACACAGATATCTCAAGGAAATTATTGATCAGAGCAATATGAAATAGTGACTCATTTTAAAGTATTGGTACATGGGTTCTGATATATATATATATATATATATATATATATATATATATATATATATATATAGAGAGAGAGAGAGAGAGAGAGAGAGAGAGAGATATTGAAACGCAATCGCGTTTCTAAACAGGTGCAGCGGCCGACCCAGTTAAATTACGCGGTAGTTATGGCCGTTGCCGACTGATCCGTTCTCAACGAGTCAGGGTAACGCGGCGAGCGAGAAGAGGTGCGAACAGCACGAGAGAAAACGGGCAGTGAGAGAAAGAACTCGAGAGCAAAGGGAACGGGTGAGCGTACTTGTGTGGTTTGTGAAGGAATTACGGAACTGGGGAGATATGATGCGTGCCGATGGAAAGTGGGTAAAGTAAGAATCGATGCGGAAATGAGCATAGTCAACAATCTACAAAATCTAATTAGGAATTGTCATGCTAAGGACTGAGAGAGTACCAGAGATCAGTCGGGAGACGAGTTACACCACGTGGTGGTGCAACTGCAGCGAAACATCCGGCGAGGACTAAGTATTGTTGTGAGTAACGCATCCACGAAGTCGACGGTGCGGATGGTGTGGATGAGAGCAGAACATCAATAATGCCAGGATGGAACGTGTCGAGTGGATAACGGCCGAAGGTATGTGGTGACCCGAGCAGAACAAATCAAGCAGCGGCCGTCCAGGCATCGGGAAGCGACCGGGACCGAGCACAACCGAGCGATGCCGAACCCCGCCGAAGAGTCCCCCCCGCCAAGGCACCCGTGGCTAGCAGTGTCGCCGATCCAAGAGTCAGGTTTTTATGTGTTGAGCAGTCTTTTTTAGGAAATGGTAATAAGGGGAGCAGTGGTTCATTAGCATTTAAGGTTGGAAAAGTGAAAAGACACGCATATTGTAATGAAGAGTTTGAAATAAAGTATTTTATATTCTTTGTATTATAATTTGTATTTCCAATGTATATGCACGAATACCCAGAGCCCATTCACGAAAAAGATTACCTGTCCCCATATCTTAAAATCACTGTTGTATCTGACCGAAAATAAGGGTCCATCACAATATATAGCGTATAGCGAATAACAAAAATTTTGTAGACAAACGAACGAAAACCAAAGTGGTAAGCATCTGTGAGGGCCCGTTTCACAGAAGTTACAAGTCCACAAGTTACAAGTGAATTCACTGTTAACTTGTGCCAGCGCACCTGCGTTTCACAATCGTATTAGTAATCACTAGTAGTTACAAGTGAATGCCGAGTAGTTCACAGGTGAAATTTTACAAGAAGCAAGTGTTTCTGTTTCTCAGAACTTACTAGTAGTAAAATACAATTGTAAATGAGTAGTATTTTGTGACACGCCTACAGATACGTGTAAGATCGAACGACTTACGATTACAAGTGCCGATATTTTTTATATTTGTATGTTTACGGGTTTAGAATTGGGAAATAACCGTTTTATGATATTAGTGTTATTAGTGATATATAATAATAATGTTAAGTGATACGGATGATGACATTTACGTCATAAATGCGACAATTCGCGGGCGCAGACGCAGGAAAGTGATTAACATGGACTTTTCGTCAGTGTTTGAATTCAATGAGAGGTTTCCAATGTCCTCTACGAAAATGCAGAAGCTCCTTGATTTCATTGGAGCGAACACGAGAATCGAAACGAGAAGTGCTGCAATGTCGCCCAGAGAAAAACTGTGCGTTGCATTGCACTGGCTTGGCACTTGAAGCCAATTCCATGCAGTAGAGGACATCTATAATGTGTCCAAAGCCAGTGTTTGTAGGGCTGTGAAAACAGTGGTAGACTGTGTCAATTTCACTACTGTTTCCTACTGTTATGGACTGGCCACCAAATTGTGCCAATGATTTTCATGCCATATCAGGTATGCCTCGTGTCTGTTTGGGGTAGTTGATGGGACACTCATAAACATTGATGCCCCTCACACACATGAACAATTTGTGGACCGATATGGCAGGCATTCCATAAATGCAATGTTGGTATGTGGGCTACAACTGCAGTTTTTTATGTTTCTGCAAACTGGCCAGGCAGCACACGCGATGCACGTGTGCTGCGAAACCATATAATAGCCTGTGCTGCAAGATGGACGAGGAGTGGCGTCCTTTTCCCAATGCAGTGTTATTGGGGGATTCGGCTTGTGCCTTAAAGCTTATTCCCTCTCAAACAATTCTCTACTTCTCCGCTTATTCCTCCTCAAACACGACGCGAAAATGAAAGAGCAGTTGCACAGTTCAACTCTGCACACAGGAGTACGAGAAGGTCGGCTGAAAACTCATTGGGAATTTTAAAGGAAAAATTCCCATGCCTCAATTATCTTCGGGTTAATCCCGTATATGCGGCAAACATTTAAATGTTGTGCTCCACTGTTAAACTTTGCAAGAGATACTAATGGGACAATTTATGAGCATGACAGTGATGACATGGAGGAAGAAGAGGACGACGACGACGAGTGGGAGGAGGAAGTAACACCCTTAGGAAGGAGGAGATTGTTTCTAATAATAAACAATTTCAATTAAAAATATTGTTTAATTTCTTTACATTTTTTAAATTAAAAAGACTTTGCCCAAACTCAAGTCAATTTCAATACTGTTACGTTTCTATGTGGTGAAATAAAACACAGATATTACGAATATTTTAACAAAAACGTTTATTTTGTTTCTTAACACGATCACTGAAAACACTTGATTTATGTATAGATTGTCTTCACTTGATTATTTACTTACACTACACTTCTCTTGATTATTTAGAAGGATTCCTCTTCCGCGTATTTATACTCAGCGAGCGCTGTCGAGAATTTACTGGAACTTGCGATACACAACGCGAACCCTCCGGGACCATCTAGTTGGAGGGCCGCCGGCAATGTCGCAATCCGCGCATACCATGTAGTTCGTGGTGGCGCCGGCAGATGACGCAATATTCGTTACAATACTTATTTCTTTTTACAACTTCGCAACCTCTAACTTTAACCTCTTAATTTGTGGTTTTGTAATGATGAATTTTCGTTTTTTAATATGCCCCTTTGAATTTTATTTAATAAATTTTCGTTCATCAGCTTCACGTACGTTTTCTTCTCCATGTACTCTTCATGAATTGAAATTATTTCGTCTTCCTGCAAATGTTTAAAGAAAAGTAAATTAATTCACATAAAGTATCTGAAAATATAGTAAATTTTTTTAGACACCCATCGGTAAAGTCATCTACGTTTACGGCATGCAGACAATGCTCAAATGTTTACACAGAACAGCAGGAATGCAAGCAAGAAAACAAAATGTCAGTCCTTAATGCAAAATAGTTTACAAATAAATGACAAGCGTTAATAAAAAGTCATCGAGGCTAATACACATCGTAAAAGTTCTTTATTTTGCATTTAGGATTGCGCAACTCATCCAAATGACCTATCACAACCTTTCCTGCTTGCAAAATAAAATAATTGTAAAATTATTATTATTATTATTATTATTATTATTATTATTATTATTATTATTATTACTATTATTACGCAGTACACAATGCAACGCAAAACTGTAATCGCTAAGAAAATCAAGTAATTTAAAATGACAATTATGACAACATTGTACTCCACTTCACAGATAATGATTTGGATTGAATAATTTAAATATCTCTTTTTGTAATATATAAATGGTGAATTTATCCAAATAATTAGTAATACATAATTAAACACATTAACACATTAGTACATAAGCACTGATAGTGATAAAGAAAAACAAGTTTTTTATGAACAGACATTAAAAGGAGAATGAAATCGAGAGATAAACACGTGATCACTATTTTACGCCTAAAAATAATTAACGATTACAATTTTTGAGATAGTCGTTCGTACGAACGACAAAGGGATTCATAATATAATTGGGAGAACTATTGTAAACAACAATCTCTTTTCAAATTCTACACACTACTTTTGAAACTTCTTAATAGTTCGTATGTAAACTCTTCGATACAATCCATACACAAGGGTGGTCATATTTTGAAAAGTAATATTAAAAACTTACCATAGTTGCTCTTTTGATATTGGGCCAAACTTGTCCCGAACGTACGTTCGGTTTTTGTCGGCCGGAATCACACCAAGAGACAATACCGCTTCATGTACATCGTTCCGTTTCTTTAACTTGTCTCCCTTCGTGAGACTCTTGGAGAAGGCCCCGAACAGAACGGGAGAACACTCCCTAATTTTTTGTAACACGTACATTTTGTTGCCTCTGGATGCCATTGAGCAAAAATCCACGAATACAAGTGATAATAAAGGAAAAGGAAAGAATAAATAAAGTAAGAATAAAATACTAAAGTAAAAATAAAATACAAAAGTAAGAATAATATGTAAGAAGTAGAAGAAAAGTTCACGAGAAATCGCTGGAAAAGAAGTAATTTTAAAATGGAGAAAACGGATTATCTATAAAAAGAAGTCTGAAATTGAAGTAAAAAGAAAAACCGGAAAGTAAAAAAGAAATAGAATTGATAGTACAAATAAAGGCTAAACCAAACAACCCCAGAGACAACAAAACACAGGCACGCAAAACCGAAAAATGCGAGACGGTCACGCAAACACACAGGCAGACAGTCGACTCAACTCCAAAGAACGCGAAAACGCACATTTTAATTCAAATAGAATTGCATTGTGGGTAATTCACTTGTAGGCATTCCACAGGGCATTCACTAGTATCCACAAATGTTGTAAAATATTTGCGAAACAGAACTTACGAGTACTTGTGACTAATAGTACTAGTAAATTGTAACTTAAGTGTAACTTCTAACCTTGGTGAAACGGGCCCCTGAGGTTGGCAAGTGATTGCATCAGAGATTTTGTCAGAAAACTTTTGGTCGCTAGTGCGAGCACATCAGAAGATTGTTAGTCACCGTTGCGAGCACTTGTAAAGCTGTAGCTCGACGACCTTAGAAAAAAATCCTGGTCTGCGCATGTGCGAAAAGTGCCGGAGGGGAAGGTTGTTTGAACGAATTTGTAAATAATGTGTATTTTTTAATTTTTATATTTCACGTATTTCTGTAATTTTATTCAGATAGCTCTGGTGATGATCGCTACGCGATCGAAAAGATCTTAAGTTAGAATATACATATTATTGATACAAGAGAACATCTTTTATTTACATTTATAGAACGTTTAGTTGTGAATGAAAGCAATCTCGAGTAGGGATGTCTACCTGAGTCATTCGTGAATAACTATTTTATGTGAAAAGTGTATATTGTTTAAGATTAGATTTAGGACATTATATTGAATATAACTGTAACGTCAACAAAGACGGGAGTCTTCGGTGAAGATTCTTAACTTCGGCAGCACAGGTTACGAGGATGACATCAATTTCACAAAATTGTAAGCTCCCCGAAAAAATCTCGCAAGCTAGCCAAATCATTATTTGCAAAGAAATTATTAGGCAATTTTTTAATTAAAATAAAGGTCTTTAATTAGCAAAATACATATTCAATTTGGTGACACGCCGAATAACCTATCAAGAAAAATATTGTAAATAATACATGCAATAGCAGCAATAATAATAGTTTCAAGCAATTACAGTAAAATCTGTCTAAGCCGGAATCGATCGGGACAAATATAAATTCCGGTTTAGCGAGGTTTCCGTTTTATGCAGCGTTGTCCATTGTACGACTGTTGTGATATTGATATTTCCGTCCTGAAACTAGTAAATTAATGTAAGTAAAGAAGTAATAAAAGTAAAAATTGCATGATTTTATTATGATTATTAAAATAAATTAACATATAATGTATTTGTTGAGGCTGCAAGATAGCTTCCGTAGAACTGTTTGGGAGAGCAATACAATGATGGATGGGTTGCTCGCAAAGCGTGGCTACCCACTTCCTAGCTTGCCACTTGGGAAAATGCTGAAAAACAATTATTCGAGAACTATTAGTTTATCTCAGCGTAATAAATATTAATGATGGAAGGAACTTGTCAATTTTACCTTGCTGTCAATGTTTCCTTAGACGAACAGAAGATTGTTTTCTATTATAATTCATGCTACATACCATTTCAGGTTGATATTGCCACTTACGCGCACTAGACACCCACTGCTACCACTAGTCAAAAATAATTTCTTCCATGCCACCCAGATGTGAATAACCACGCCTTTCTACTGACGAGGCGATCTTTTGTGAATACACACGGCTGCAAGATTCTTCAACAATAACCTCCAACAAAAACGATCAAAAAGCCGTTGTATTTCTTCGAAATCTCGACAATGAGAATGCTTGTGCGCGCCAAAACCTCTCAGCTGATGTCGCAATACCAACCCTACATAATTAAATTAATAGTCGGTAGCATATATACGTGCATCTTAAGGGTGTTTTGCTTGCGCGAGGCGAGTCGAGTAACCGCGAAACTGTCTTCGGCCACTACCCTTTAAAACAACGCTATTCTATCGCGCTTTCATTTGGAGGACTTTTAACTTTGAAATGCTGATACTTCACAGTTTCTACGGTACCTGGCGCTGTCTGCCGGGCTTCTTCGAAAACAGTTCAACTCTTCAACTGTTTTTGTTCTTCCAAAGAGTTTCCCGCGAAAGATATTTTTGTCTTTCCCTCTGGAAGCAAGCACGCCGTTTTTGGAGAAAAAATATTTGTCCGACGCGGGACGTTTAAAAATGAATGCTCTTTACTGTTAAATGGCAGCAAGAAATTGTTATAATGACAGTTTTCAAAGTACGGCGCCAAATTTGAATCAATTTTGTCCGCGGATGTGCTAACAGTATTTAAGGAAGAAATCGCCAAAAATGAATATTAAACAGTCTTCATTGACAGCTTGACAGTTTTTCTCGCTTTCATAACTTTGACGTTTTCATCTAAAGTTAGAATTTTATGGTTTTCTCGTGTATAAACTGCTTGTGAAACTCGTAAAAATACACACCATTTTCTTGCCTAAAGATTATAATCTAACTGCTACCTGATTCTTTCAACCATAATGCGTCACAGCCCAGAGTACTATGATTTTCTGCTACTCGTGCATGGCCTTGAGCAATGCGTCTCTGGCCGAAGGTTTACGATTTTCAATGTGGGGCAGGGAGAGGCGCGAATAGAAGCTATGCACGTACACCTCACGCTCAGAGAGTTGAGGGATAGGGGATTCCCCCACGTCTTAGGGTGCGTTTATGTTGGAGCTGCGACAAACGATGAGAGCAGCGATAAGAGCGAAGCAACGAAAACGTCCACATGGAAACAGATGGAAGTGTTCATGTTGACAGCGCGCTGATCACGGGATCAGCGCTGCGACCCGCGATAAGAGCGAAGAAAACCCTTTGGTAGGTTTTCGCTGCTAGTATCGCTGTTCCGCACTCTTCACAGCTGGTCCACTTCAGGTGTTGTACATGTCGGATAACATGAATGCTGAGAAATTGATCACTTGTGTTATTGTTAGGAGTCAATTTTGGGACGAAAGGGACACAAATCGCCGTAATAGCTTCGTTTTAGACAAATTGTGTGCCGCAGAAATGAGTACAACATGTAAGTTTTAGAGGTTAGGTTACATTCGTTTTTCACTGAACGACAAGTATACAAATAATTACGGGATAACTGCCATTTTTATTGTTATGTTGTGTTGTGCAAAACTAATTGTTAACTTAGGTAAAGGACATAATCATCTGCCAGTGATAATGTTTTATTCTAAATCATTTTTTTGTATTGCAAACCCTCAGAAGGTTTGTTCACTTTGTTTGCCATAATCACCCATTTCATCTGTTAATGAATTTGTAAATTGCATCCACACCTTGTAAAACTATAGAAAAGAATTTATTGTAGTTGTGAGATATTGACCCAGAATGATTGGGATGATTAATTCTTGTGTGCTTGCTGCCCATGGCACACAATGTGGGTGCAATTCAAGGAAGTATAATTTATAACAGAAATTTTAAAATGAAACAAATGAACTTATTTTTAATTTTGTTAGTTTAATTAAACGATTGGGATGTTTTATCAGTGAATAACTATCACTGAAGAGCAATATGAATAAAATGAAATGCCAGAAACAGAATATTTTTTATTTTTAAACTAGAAAATGTATTGAAAAAGAATTATCTAAATTATTACTTTTGATAGTACATGTATCTCATTTCGTAGCACAACATTTCGAAAGGATGAAAATTGAATGTTTGCAATTAATTCAAAATTGAAGTGATTGAAATCAGCTAGTCCCAAGCCACAATTTGGCAAAATATTGAGAGGTTGCACTCTACAAAGCCGTCAGCCTTCCAGTTTTGTCATAGTTTAAGATTTAAGAAACAATTTTAAATAAAACAAATATGCCAATTACCTTTATCACTTCCCTTATAATCTGTTTTCCTTGGAATTCAGAGTAGTTTTTACTTCAGAATACAAAATCATTTATTTACCATGGTCTTTGCAAAACTCAATCATTTTAGAAGATATCCCTTGTACACTTGGATAATATTTCATGAAAAACTTACAAAATTTTGGGAGAGAGTGATATGTTATTCAGTCAACATGAACAGAGGACACCTAAAATATTAATCATATGGAAATGTTTTTAACATTAGATAGTTTATTGTACATGTAATCTTCAGACTACATTCAGTTAAATTAAACAGGCAAACCACCAAAATATAGGCTCTTTACAGACACAATAGGAAACAAATACTGAGAATTCAATTAAGATTGGTAGAACTAACAGCAAAATTATTGTCTTAGACAATATTAAAATGAGAAGAGTCCTTCCTTATATCAAGACAATAACAATGAATTTGAAGATGTTTTGATTTTTCTTATTTACTCCATGACAGATATTTTTCTTATATTACAGAATAAACAACAATAAAAAATAATACTTCAAATTAATTATCTTTAAATAAAAAATTATACTTCTCCTTTTAAATACTGAAAATGTACCAAACTGAAAACTGTTTTATAAGATGAAACTTGACAGACTAATAAAATATTAGAAAGACTATGAATAATAGAAATTGGCAGAATGGGAGAGCACTGCACACATTTGAAATTTTCTGTACATAGTCACTTTTCTTCACACAATTTCACACTTGTCTTCACTGTTATTATTTTTCATACAACCGGGCATAAAATACTATTATGTTTGTGAGATTCACATAGGCATATAGTACACAATACATTTCCTTTCCTTCTTAGAAGACCCAATTCCATACTTTTTTCTTAAACATTCATTCACATACAACCAAATTTCTTTCAAGAGACTAGGCTTCTTCTCTCTGTAAAAAAAAGGAAAGGCTATTGAGTTCCTCAAATGAAATCCATCACTAACCTCAATACTAAATAGTATACTATAGTTATAACCCTGCTGGAAATATACATCTGTTTCTCTTTAACAGTCAATGTAAATATGTTTATATGTATGACACTTAATTTTCCATAAACACTAATGTGCATTAACACTCATTATTGTAGCCATGGCAGCTTACCTTTATAATCATCGCCACTTCAGCCAGGATATCACTTTAGACAATTTTTTTACGTGTCTGACGTTCTAAAATTCTCTTCCTTATCACATTCATTGAAGAGTTTTTCGTCAAATGACGACGCATCGATGACAACGCCAAGAAAGATATAAAATAACAATACATTTCCAAAACAAATCACTATTGAATTCGCTCGCAGTATAAAAACTTCGAAATACGTACGCTCTAGGACTAACTCTCTCGACTGCACACAGCTGTTTGCTGCATGTTGCAGAGTCGAGAGAAATTGATACATCTCTCTCACCAAGCATGCCAATATCAAGCCAAGAAAAATACTTAAGGTGTAATGCTTCCATTGCATAGGGGAATGATGTTGAGGTTGACTCCTACTGCGCTTCAACATAAACGGTAACCAAAAGTTCCTAAGCCAATTTAAGTACATATGGCGGGTGATTTACGTAAGGTTGGTATTGAATTGACAAGTTAGTTTCGCCGAATGTCCTGTAGATGTCTCTGGTGGATTCGGAGTGGCGCTGCTTCGCACTGCTCCGACATGAACACCGCAGCGCTGCGATTTCGCAACACCTACTCTCTCTTCGCTCTCATCGTTTATCGCTGCTCCAACATAAACGCAGCCTACGCCTTGAGAGACAAGTGACGCCAAGGACGAATTCTACAGTCAGCTGAAGCTCCTCTCCTTCACAGAGCCACTACTAAGTCGCAAGGGATAAAGAATTTAAGACTTCATTGATTACATTAAAAATATTTCGCGTCTCTGCCAATTGCATTAAATTCTTAGGAATCCCGTTTTATATAATTTTCCCCCTACAGGACATAAAAACCGTTCCGTTTCCACGTTGGACAGATTCCGTTCTATGCTGTTTAAAATACCACATAACATAAGATGTAATTCATAATTACCAGAAGGATTAGTCAATTTCGAATGGATTGAACACACGTGTGTACTAATTAAAATATTTTTCTGAATAATTTTGGTTGTAACGTTCCACATAGTCTTAACATATTCCTTGAACTCATCTAATCTTCGCATATTAATTGCCAACAATGTGTATTTTCTTCATTTGCAGTTTGCGCTGTTTATTTGTATTTCCTTTCTTCACAAAATTCTTGAAATTACTCCCACTCACCTTCTCTGCACTGAATCTTTAATAATAGATTCTTAAGAGGCTTAATCATTACCAAAACGACACATTTTAATATTATACTAGTGAGAACCCGTCAAAATTTGACGGTGAGATCTGAGATAAATGTAAAATACTGTACCCAGACTAATATTCACAATATATTGCATTGTTTGGATCTTCAGGGTATAACGAAGATATTCTGTGATGAGTTCCCAAAATTTTGAACACGTATGGCCCATGACCAGGTGGCAAAGCAATATCGGCACAAAAGATTGTCGAACACTATTATTCTGAAGGATATTATTTCTAAAGTTTTTTGATGTGTCATTATCTCCTATAAACAACTGTTTGATTTCTTCTGGCATATTGCTCGAAGGTATACTTATTTTCCCATTTAAGCAACACAGAGTAAATCGTTTGCAGAATTTCTCTCACATGGAAAGAACAAAGCAGAACAAAACTGACATTTCATAGACAATGACCCAATAGAAAACGAAATGACCTCACTATCACGACACCTATGCTGGCTTTCTCTTTCCCTGCGTCTAGTACGTTTGCTTTCCTGCGTACATAGGTACGTTTGCGTCTTTTGGGGCGCGTGGACAACGATTCGGAATTCGACATAACCTGTAAACAACTTCACTAAAGTACAACCGAGCAACACCCACAGTGTGAATGTTCTTTACAAAATACACCACAGAAGCAAATACATGCAAACTGTCAACACCACAATGCAATTATTACACTGAAACAAAACCTTGACGAATTGTAAACAAATATCAACAATCAAAACAAAACATCAAGCAGCGTGGACTCACATCTATGGACTCATGTATATCGATTTTGAAACTGCCACCCTTTGAAAGAAAACAATTGACTATTGATAAGCGTACTATTAAAGAATGATTTAATTAATTAATTTACACTGTAAATGTTGGTGAATCAACACAAACAATATCTGATAACACATCTAGGGATCATATTCTTTCATTTAAAAGAAAAAATACAACAATCGGTTCAGTAGAAGCTCTAAACGAAGCCATGGCAGAATAACTTATTTTTTTAATTATATAGATAGATTGATGCTCACAATGTACTATGGACCTAAAACAACTGCTACCTTAATCTTAAAAAGGTAAACAAAGTAATTACAGCGGAGTGCAAAAGGTAAAAAAAAGTGATAATCACATGGCGATAGACATCTGGAATTGGTTTAATTTGAATATATCCTTGCTTGGCATTGGTTGCTTACGGGACGACCAGACATGAGTGAAATAGTCGTGAAAATACCTTATTTGGGGGGAAAAAGAACATCTCACTGTGAGAAAGTGTACCTAAGCAAAACAAAAACGGTTTTAAACCATTATATGCAGAGGAAAACCTCCAACGAAGAATGATCACGACGTTTTAGAAGAAAATCGACACTCGTCCTGTTATATCTATAAGCTCACGGCTCGTAGCAGCCTCCCGCTTGCCACCCAGAGGCGACGGTGCGGTGCAGCCCTCCGAGCGTCACGTGTTCAGGACATCTCTATAGGCGCGTCCACTCGAAGCGGCTTTTCTGTATAAAATTGCCTGTGCAAAGTTGAAAAACGAACGTATAACACAGCTCACGTGCGCTACCCTGTCCACGCGGTGCTTCAGTTCTGTTGTGTACAATGGACCCAGCTATATGTGTGGCAATTTCGGCAGCTTATTTTATAATCAATCCACAGAAAAGAAGAGGAACATGTGCATGAGAGAATACTTTAATCAAGGAAAACACACTATTACAGCAACGAGATTCCCGTCCACTCTGGGAAAGCTTGCGCTATTGGATGCGTCCATCGTTTTGACGAAAGGTTGCATGCCCGAAACGCATGCGCTACGTGCGCTAGACGCATGCGCAAAATTGAACGAAAAGATGCATCGTGTGAACACCGTGCTTGCACTGCGGCAAAATGAACCGAAAGCGAAGAGACCGAAATGAATGCCAAGCAGCAGGGGCGGCTGGTGCCCCAACAGACTGGAGGTTGTACCTCTATCGAACATATAGGTAAAAATGTACGCAATTCAAATCAATTAAAACTAAGTGAAACACTATTTACATAGTTTTGCTTTGGGTCCGCGTAAGGCATATAAATGTGGTTCTGGCTAAATTTCCACTGGGCACTTATATTCGACTCCAGTACATCGCAACAAGCACTATTTCTTCGGCACCTTTCACACAAATAAAATTATTTTATTTCGAAAACTTCACTACCGTATTTGGCAATAATGAAAGATCTTAGACTCACATACATATTCACAAGAACGTTCGCAAACCGCTGGCTGGCCCGCTGCAGCTACGGGGGACACGGGATTTCCATCCAAAAGGGGCACCTTTACACAAAGAGCTCATCAAATTTACGTTTTGAATCAACAAACCTAATATCAAATGAAAACAAATTCTCCAAGCATCATAAGCAATGCATTGAATATCGCCAATAATTGACTGAACTTTTGTACTTTCAATAACAAACGAAAATCATAAAACTACGTTGCACTGAGTTAAACAAAGACAGCATATGGGTAAGCGTGATTTGCGAAGCGACCGTGATTTATTTTTAAAAAATTATGAAATGTCTCGTGACGATTTCTTGGTTTTATTGGAAATTTTGAGAGTACGTATTTCGAGACAAAATAGGTGATGAGTGCAATTCCAGCAGAAATAAGACTAGCAATTACTCTGCGTTACCTTGCTACTGGTGACTCTTACTCCAGCATAAGCTTTGCGTTTCATGTATCGAAACAAAGGATTTCGGAAATAATTCCTGAAACTGCAAGGTGCATCAAGGAAATTCTTTAGGACTTCATAAAGGTAGGCTGTTATTTCCGAAACTTTACTTTATTTATTGTTACAAGTTATTATTACATATCATGATCCGGCATGGTTATGATGGTAGAAGAGGGTGAGGGGGAGGATTTGGGCATAGAAATCATCGGAACTGTGGGATGGCAGTGGAGGTGGTGTGGGTGGTTTGGGGCACACAAACCAGGTTTGCCCCATTAAATTTTCTCCACTTAACTCTATAATTGTAATACTTTTCAATAGTTCTAATTGTGCTATTTTTCTCAACCTCTCGCTATTTAAATTTTGAATCTTTTGAGCTATTAACTCGCCAAAACTGGTATACTCTGTAGTTGGTCTCATCATCGAATAGGCCTCATTCATTATTTCGTAGGCCAGTTCTTTCTCATCTCGCTTCCTTTTCTGGGACCTGCGGTGGCGGGTGGGAGTGGACGACTCCCACGGGGGCTGTTGTGGCATGTCAGGAGTCAATACGTCTTCTGTCCCATCAGCTGTATCTTCATCTTTTAAAACCTGCTAAAAAAATGAAAATTTTATTTTTCAGATGCCAGCTAATGAAGATGAATGGGGGAAATTTTCTGAAGATTTTAACCGAAAATGTAATTTCCCGAACTGTACTGGGGCTGTAGATGGGAAACATTACCATACAATGTCCAGACAACAGTGACAGCACATTTTTTTAATTATAAAGGCCATTTCTCCAGCCAGCATAGTTCTCATGGGAGTGGTAATGTCAATTATTGTTTCATTTATTGCAATGTCGGCTGCCAAGGCAAAATTTCAGATGGTGGATTTCTTAGAAATACTGAGTTCAATAGGAAACTCTCCAATAACGAAATTGCCCCAACCAAAACCCCTTCGAGGGCGAATTACCCCAGGATCACCTGTTTTGGGAGCAGATGATGCCTTTCCCTTATCTCCAAATATAATGAAACCCTTTAAAATTTATTTGAACAAAAGGTCTCCCAAGAGGGTGTTTAATTGCAGGCTCAGCCCAGCACGACGCATTGTTGAAAATTCTTTTGGTTTAATGGCATCAGTTTTCAGAATTTTTTGAAAGCCAATGGAATTAAAATTGGAAACTACAGTAGGTATTATGGTTTGTTGTGTATATCTGTACAATTTTTTTAAAGAAAGAGTGTCATCGAGAAGCTGGTATGCCCCTTTTACTAGTCTCGACTCGGAGGATATTAATACAAGAGAAATTGTATTGGGGTAATGGAGGCAGGTTACAGCAAATGACACAGGTCTGAGACCTGTAGTAAATATAGCAAGAACATCACTTGATGCAACCAATGTCAAAGATGAATACTTGGAGTATTTCATGTCAGATATGGGATCAGTGCTCTGGCAATATAAATATCTGAACCAAGTTTGTGTAAATTGTTTTATTAAATCTTTACAGATCACATACTTGTCAATAAAATGATACTGGACTCTGACGAGCCCAGCTCTACACCCACGAGCGTGAGCTCCTGCTTGTCACAGCCACCTGCTTGGGCGAACCTCTTACCACACACGTCGCAGTCGTTTTACTGCACGCCCTCGAGGGTGAGCTCCTGTTTGTCACGGGCGTACCCCTTCCCGCGCACGCGTCGTCACTCCCCCGCGTGTGTGCGCAAGTGGCTATTGAGTTCATGTTTCTGAATGAAACTCTTGCCGCAAAACTGACAGAGATGCGGTCGCTCACCCGTGTGAATGCACCTGTGAAGTCTGAGGTCATACTTCTCGATGAAAGTTTTATCGCAAAATTCGCAACCGTACGGCCGGTCTCCCGTGTGCAGTCGCTTATGTCGGGAAAGGTGATGAGCCAGAGCGAAAGCCTTCCCGCACACGTCGCAGGTGTGGGGACGCTCTCCCGCGTGCGTGCGACTGTGATGTACGAGATGTTGGCGGCGAGCGAAGGACGCGCCGCAAAACGCGCAGCTGAACGTCCGCTCTCCCGTGTGCGAGCGACTGTGAGACACGAGTTGGCTGCGCTTGGTGAAGGAGGCATCGCTACCGCCGCAGCTGAACGGCCGTTCTCCCGTGTGCGTACGCTTGTGAGCGACGAAATTGCATTGCTCAGTGAAGGGAACTCCGCAAACATCGCAGATGAACAGCCGGTCTCTCTTGTGCGAGCGATTGTGTATGAGAAGACTGCTCAGCATTGTGAAGGAAGCTCCGCAATCGTCGCAGATGAAGGGCCGGTCTTTCGTGGGGTGACCGGTGAGGCTACAAGAGGACGTAAGCGCCTGACGGCCCGTGGTGCTCGGGATTGGCTCTTCGCCCTGGCCCTCGGGCAGCTGCAGCTCCATCTGCGACAGAAGGGGCTTGCCCTCCTGGGATCCACTCCGCTGTTGGGTGGCCTGCTGACCCGTGGACGGGAGACTGGCTCCTCCTAAACACACATGCAATGTATCTTAGCTACATCTTGCTTCATGGTCCCAGTATTTATTTGAGCCCCTCTGCGGCAAAAGCGCGACTATACACCCTTGGAGGCCCCGCGGCCCTTTTTTCGACTTCAAAATTGAAATCTTGCTCATGACGCGGGAAGGAGCTTCGTTATAACGAAGGTTCCGTATCATTTCGCAAAACCGCAACGCACTTGCTTAAAAATTCTTCGATTTCATCCCATTGTTGTCTGTCGTGATGACTATGCAAAATAGATACATTGATATACATGCATACGTTATTGAAATATATTGAAGGAAGGTAATAAATTTAACTTACAGCTAACAGACTTCTTACCTGTAAGATATCGATTAAATATTAAATTATAAAAATACCTTAAAATTATAAAAAATTGAAAGCTCATTTCAATGCAATCAAACCAGGATCGCGTGAAATTCTTGATTTTATGTATTACATGTATAAATACTGTAACAGTAAAATTTATTCATGTCCGTTTCATTTATAAAAGTTAGAAAATACTACTGTTCCTGGCTATCAAAATAAACGGAGGTATCCGTCTGTCTGTGAACAACGCTAGCGGCTAAACCGTTCAGTCGATTTTCTCCAAAACTTACATTCACCAATCGATCTGTCCAGGCCCCTTTAATTTGAAACCGATATTTTAATTTTGGAGAGGGCTTTACATGAAGCCCCAGGGACATTTAAAAAAGCTTCCATATTTTTATTAAACTTTGTTATTGAATACTGTAAAGGGCGTTAAGAGAATGGCACAGGTTTGATATTCGTTGAAAACTGATTTCTGAAAACTGAAAAAATTAAAAATGTTTTCGGCGTTTACCTACAACTACAATTATGGAAATAATTTTTCTTAATGAAATGTGTTCATCAAAAACAGATCTTCAAATAAGGTTACATTGATTTTTTTGAAAATGAATACTTTGTGTGATTTGGTGACTAACATAGTCGCCCGCTCCCAGTTTACTGCGCTTCGTGAACATAAAATGAATGGTGTTGCTACAGAGTTGGATGCTACGTAAGTTCGAATTTATATATTATTTCATATTACATTTTATTACTTATCATATTTATATTACGTAAGTTAGAATTTATATATTATTTCATAATACATTTTATTACTTATCATATTTATATTAATTCATTTTAAATTACATACTTTAATTGTGTTTGCATTTGTATTTGTTTGCCAACGCTATTAGTATAGTATTATTTATTAACTTTTAATTATTTTACTATGTCGCATACCGCTTACAAAGAATACTGTAAGAATAAAAAACGCATCCGGTTTTTCGTGAATACACTGCATACCTTATACAATGCATTCAATGTCAAAAATACATTTTCATTTAAAGTTTTGAATCGATAGCTTAATGTTCTACGATTTCAAACGAGCTTTACACAAACTGATTACTGAGATGTGTTAATTCGGAGAGAAATTGTGATATAACAGTATTACATAATCATAATTAAAGGCGAAAGAGTGAGCTCATTTAGCACAACTAGTTTCATGTTACAATGGTTTTTATAGTATGGCAGAAATTACAATATTACTTAACTATTTCCAATAACGCAAAAAGTATGGCATTTTAGCACTTATACTGTTACTTCCATGGGTGTAGAGATAAAACTTTACGGTCTCCTTTGTTCTTGCAAAGGCATCATTGATGATGACATCACTTTGTCACAGGGACACAGCTCCTGTGTACCCAACAGAATGGTGGGGATGCTTACGAGAATTATTTTCGGGGCTGTCCTCCTGGCTAACATTAATGCCTCGAACTTCACATGTGACTTTATTCTTCGTAGATGGACCTTGGGGAATATTTTCAGTAGTATTGCTACATAGGTTCTCCTTTTCCTAAAATAAGCAAAACCCATTATCTAAGTTTTTGAACGCTACAAGTAAAATAATAGAAAATGTACTGTTGCTTTACATACATAATCCTGAGTAAAAGCGTTTAGTCCCTTGATCTGTAGGGACTGAGCAAGAGTCAGAAATGGTTTCAAGTTGCCTTCTGGAATTTGCACCTCTCCTTGGTACACAAAATCAATCACTGCTTTCAGTGTTTCAAATGATGCATCTAGGAGGATGACAAATGGATGCTTTCCGATTTCCTCACTAAACAGCTCCTATAAAGAACAATACAGGAGAACAGACAGAAAGATTAGTATTTCTTACCAAAATCATTACTTGCACTAGCAACTTTCAAAGATGTTGAGATACTTGGAAATAATAAACATTAACAGCAATGTAGATGAGATTCACATTTTTACTATCAGATATTTCACACACTGTGTTAATGTTACTAGTACTGATGAAGATTGTGTTCAATCCATTTAAATCCGTGTAAATGTTGTTAAAATTACTACTACTAAGTGAAACTATAATGAAAACGTATAGCTATGTAAGTATATCTTGACGACTGTATTATTATTATTATTATTATTATTATTATTATTATTATTATTATTATTATTATTGGAGAAACAAGAAAAGTCAAATAAACTGATGGCTGAATTGAAAAATGAATTAACTATTAAGAGGAAAAAAGAAAATGTAAAGTATTTAGCAATTAAAATAAGAAGAAATATAAATTATTTATTAAGTATCACCAAAAATATGTTTTAAAGATATTTGATTCGTCAGAACGTTATCCAATTAACACTAGAAATAATAGGATTATCATAAAATCAATATGATGATTCAAAAAGAGTATACAAATTAAAATAAAACTAGTGAGAACCCGTCAAAATTTGACGGTGAGATCTGAGATAAATGTAAAATACTGTACCCAGACTAATGTTCACAATATATTGCATTGTTTGGATCTTGAGGGTATAACGAAGATATTCTGTGATGAGGTGTTCCCAAAATTTTGAACACGTATGGCCCATGACCAGGTGGCAATGCAATATCGGCACAAAAAATATAGCACTATTATACCGAAGGATATTACTTCTAAAGTTTTTTGATGTGTCATCATCTCCTATTACCAACTGTTTGATTTCTTCTGGCATATTGCTCGAAGGCATACTTATTTTCCCATTTAAGCAACACATAGTAAATCGTTTGCAGAATTTCTCTCACATGGAAAGTACAAAGCAGAACAAAACTGACATTTCATAGACAATGACCCAATAGAAAAGGAAATGACTTCACTAACACGACACCTACGCTAACTTTCTCTTTCCCTGCGTCCAGTTAATGTACGTTTGCGTCTTTTGGGGCGCGTGGACAACGATTCGAAATTCGACATAACCTGTAAACAACTTCACTAAAGTACAACCGAGCAAAACCCATTGTGCGAATGTTCTGTACAAAATACACCACAGAAGCAAATACATGCAAACTGTCAACTCCACAATGCGATTATTACACTGAAACAAAACCTTGATGAATTGTAAACAAATCTCAACAATGAAAACAAAACATCAAGCAGCGTGGACTCACATCTATACACTCATGTATATCGATTTTGAAACTGCCACCCTTTGAAAGAAAACAATTGACTATTGATAAGCGTACTATTAAAGAATGATTTAATTAATTAATTTACACTGTAAATGTTGGTGAATCAACACAAACAATAGCTGATAACACATCTAGGGATCATATTCTTTAATTTAAAAGAAAAAATACAACAATCGGTTCAGTAGAAGCTCTAAACGAAACCATGGCAGTATACCTTATTTTTTTAAATATATAGATACAGTAAAACCTGTCTAACACGGAACCTTGTGAAGGCGGAAACCAGACTTCACCAGAAAAAATTCAGAATGGACTATTTTCCGATGCAAAGTACATTGGATAACCCCTAACCTGCCCTGGACGAGCTTAACACAGAAACGCACAGATGGAAAACAAATATTTTAAAATTAAATATTCACTTGCAAGTGTGACATCGCACCACGAGACACTCAAGAGCTGTGCTTGTCCGTTAGCTTTCTCACCTGCCTTCCTCTGAACAAATTCATCTTACGAGTGCGAAAAGAACTGTTCGTGTGTAATAGCACTGACCTTCACAATTCCGCGTGAACACCCGAAGAGCGATAACTTCCACAGTTCTTGTGATGCGTGCTTTGGGTTCAGTAATACTGAACATCTACTGTTATTGTTTGATGAGTTGCAGGTGTTGTGTTAATCAAGTGTTAATGCCAGGCAGCAAATTGAAAACGATAACAGTTGGTGATAAAATCATACTAATTGAAGAACGCGAATAAAAGCATCACTTGTGAAGATTTTCGTAAACTAATTTTGAAGTTCAGAAAACTTAGTGTAAAGCACCTTAAAAACAAAGACAAACTGAAGAATGGGTGGTTAAAAGAAACTTTTTATAGGTGGGTTTCCACAATATTCGCGAGGACTTAAGCAAATGGCATAAAAGGGGGGAAATGAATGTAATTTTGTCATCAGCACTCCAAATAACACAAAAATCAACAGAAATTTCTCTTATATTTTTCAAAATCTTAAATTTCGCAGGCATGTGTAATTTATTAATATTGTTATTACAAATAAAGAGCTTCCTAATCATGTTTCACAAAATATCTCTGCGATCCCTCTGGACTTTCATTAAATAAGAATTATTATGTCTTGGTTAATATCATCATAGCCTAGTCATGTACTTTCCCTGGATGTCTCCTTTGTCCATATCACACCGTAGTTCTTTATACTAATACTACTGCAACCAATATTGTTCTTTGATAACATATATATGGGCTGTCTTTTCTTTAAGATGTTTCAACACTTTGCATGCATATTCTTTTCGTCCATGTGCGTCTTTTTCAATACAACTTCTGAAATAATACCAACTTTTTCGATAAGCTTACCTTTCGCGTGCGCTCTCTTTCTCTCTCTCGCTCTCTTTCAGACTCTCACTCTCTCTCTCCCTCCAATTGTACCCGATGTTGAAATCTGGTGACAAAAAGGTGCATTTGATAGAGCTGGCGTCGGCATGAAGTTATTTGTGGCCGAGATTTCGTAGTAGCTTGATGTCAAGGCAGGGGACGCAGCCGGCGAATGAAGGGATGGGTGGCGTTGGGTGCGGTGATGACGGCTTTTGCTAGGGCATAGGAGGCGGTGACAGCCAGGGTAAGCCACTTTATCATGCCTGCTAGCGCAAGCTGACAACGGTGAAACCGTAGCCATTGCACTGGTAAATTACCGACGGCAGCTACATTCTCGGGGTCGGCGGTCAGTATTTTCTCATACAGGTCTAACCCAAATGCCTAAATAGCGTAGTTTTGTCACACGGGTTAAAACGCTTTTCTTTTGATTAATACGGAAGTCCGCGCGCTACAATGCTTGTATGTCCTGCAGAAGCTGATCGGTATCATTACCGAGGAGAACATCACAATAAACATAAAACTTACATTTGCACAGTTGGTTAACCCATAACTGCCCAACGTGTCCATATGGACATGCATTAGCAACATTTCATCCTTTTGTATAGAGCTAATACTATTTATTTTAATGAAGTTTGCAATCGTTTGGCAAGTAAAAGAAAGTCCAGATTTTAATTGCATGAAATGCATCAAACGTACGAATACAGATTTTTTAAAATAGTTTTGGAGATATTGTTTCTCTATATAATGAAAAATATTTTAGCTTATCCATTTGGACACGCTGGGCAGTTGTGGGGTCAAATTTTGTTGTTGCCAAAATAAGGTTTTACCTCTATTATCATCTTTATTTTCCGTCAGAGGCTTGTAAAGAATATCAAAATTCGGATGTTACTGTTAAAGAGGATCAGGATATACTTTTTGAAGGAGGAAGTAATTTACCAAATCCGATAAAGGAACTTTTGCAAAGACGACGGAATTATTGAGCGCAAGTGGGTTGACAACTCTGTTGTTGCTGTAGTTTCGATGTGTCATTCAACGATAATTCAACAGCCACACACAATAGTTGAAAATAAAAGAAACATCGGGCGGGGGTGGAGCCCGACGGATGATAGCGTTGCCCATGTACAGAATAAACATTACAATCAAGAAATGATAGTCATGGTTTATCGACTTATCGATACACAATGCTTGGCAATTGAAGAAAGAAGAATGTAAATATGTCATAGCTTGTCTTTAGGTGAAAAATTGTTCCAGTTTCACAAAGTATATAAATCCAGTGAAAGGTGCGGGAACACCATCAATTAGTCCTCTCATTACATATAAAGCAAGTGTTACAGAGGGCACGACATATAATAGTTATACGCATTATGTCAAAAAAATTGAAAAGAAGGGATGACAGGGAAAATCGTTGAAGCAAATCATCCGTAGCGCGTAAATTTTCTGTAGATTTATGTTTGGAATATTCTGAAGTTACCATTCTCCCGAATGACAGCACTTCATTTGAACTTTTCAAATAATTATTTTATTGTGTTTCTTTTTCTTTAAATAAGTGTTGTATCATTCAGTTTTTATAAAATGTATAATTCTTTGTACTACCAATAAACATATTCGAACATGTACCAGAATTTGTAGAAAATGAAATAATAAATGATCAGTGTGTCCATACGGGTGTCACAGGGTTTTTTCGAACTTACAAATAGTTTCACCAAAATATATTTTTAACCTCATTTATGTATGATTTTTGAAGATTTACAACATAAAAAACTACATTTTCGAAAAAAAATTCAGGCAATTAAGGGCGGCTTTCATCGCCGTCTGAATGAAAAGGAGCGAAAGGGACCAGGCCTCCGGGAAACAGGCAAACTGCCAAGCACGTTGCCGTATGGTAATGCCGAAGGTCGAAAGGATCGGCGGACGAGTATAAGGAAGACCCCGTCCGCCAGACAGTTTCACTGCGTAGTTTTGTTGAACAGCTGCAATAACTTGCGTGGGTGATGGCGCGGTATCACCGGCGATGGTTTGTACAGTAGCGTCCATGGGCTCATATCATGACAAGAGTTTTACCGCCTGATTTTCGAACGAGTCCTAAAGGAAAGCTATTGATCAGCTGGGAGAGGTCCGTTTGTTGCAGGAGCCTGGCACTGCACATAGTGTTCACGGTCTGCTGAAGACGGTTGCTTGTGGGCAGAGGGCCGCGTTGCAGAGGTGCCGCTCGCGGCGGTCCACGAGTAACGTGGTGCGCGAAGAGCGAATGGGATACGCGCGGAGTAGTCAGAGCCTGGAATGGCGTGGGCGGTACGGACCGTAATGGTGGGCGCCAGGTGTCTTCTGTTTCCGGAATGCCGTCGTCACGGCGTGTCTTGTACTTGCCTGTCATTTCGGGCGGCGTCCGCAACACGGAGCGGCGAGTGATGATTGGCCTCCAATGTTAAATTTGAAAAATTTAAGTGATTGAAATTTTGTGCTACAACATCTTGAAGCCAACGTCAATCTGAAAAGTCCATCTGAGAAGATTTTGTACTCTTAGCTTATAAGGATTTATTCTGTAATTAAGTTAAGCATGGTAAAATATGAGCAAGGACATCAATTTTCTAAAAAATGGTAATTTGGAAAATTCAAACTGTGATCTCATGGCCATGAGAAGGTTTCAAAAACCCAAGAAATTGTTATAAACATCTAATTTTTCGGTTGGTTTGACTCGGAAATTGGTACTTGGTGCAACTTTTTTTATTGATTTCAAAACATGTTTTTATTTATTAAAAGGAAATTACTTGTTGTAGCGGGTTCTACTAACAAAATCTTAAATTTAGAGTAAATTTTCCTCTTCACCATCGGATTGCCCCTTCTGTTCTTCTCTGCAGCCATGGCCCGCAAGTTGCCTACCTTCTAAGGGGCAAACGTAACTTTTGCAAGCATGGAGTTTGTATAGCCCAGTAGATAAATCGATATTTCCCCGCTACGCCCCGCCGACGCTTCGGCGACCCCCCTCCCCTTCTGGGAGGCCTATATAAGCCGGTGCGTGACCAGCGCACCTCGCCTTTAGCCATTTGCCTCTCTCTTGTTTGGTTCTTCGTGCTGAGCGCACGCTTTTTCATAGTCACGTTACGAGCCATTATCCATGTTTCACAAGGCCCGGCTCCTTCTGAGTCGTTATAATGTATTTTTATGTATGTGTATGAGTACTTTTACCTTTTTTAGGCAATATTGGTTTTTATTGGTATGGAATTAGATCTGAAGTTTGGTTTTCTATGGTTTCGTAATGTTTGTGTGAACTCGCCTTTGTTCTATTGCAGGTTTACTCTGTATGTTTGTTTTCGTAGCTCACATTGCAGTTGTTTGGCAGCGATTGGGCATTCGTTGGCACCCAGAATTTGTGTGGTGTGCCATGTAAGGGTGCATTTCTAATTTGTTTGTGTAAATGTTACAGTTTCCTGCTCCCGTCGTGAGTAAGACGACATTGGTCGCATTCGACATAGTGGAGCTTCGTTAGTAGGCGTCAGCTGGGTCCGTACGGCATCGGCCGTGATCCATTGTTAGCTGCGTCTCTCTGGTCCCGTAGGTGGCAGTCACGTCCTCTGGGCAACAGCGCGCCGCTGGCACGATCTCTTGCGGGCGTCTGAAGGCCGAACGTATTTCGGCAGGGCGCGTCGCCGCAGCTAGTTGAACGAAAGCAAGGGCGGGCGTCAGCTAGGCCGCTCTGCTTCCGTTCCAGAGTATTCCTGCTCTTTCGACAACTTTGGTAAAAAGGTGTAAAATTGGTAAATGATCCATTTCCATAAAAGTTTGTTTTAATGTGCACTCATACAAAACTTTGGTTTTAATGTTTGAATGGATCGTTTTGCAATAGTCGCAGCATATGACTTTTTTGTATTGAAAGATAGCCGAAGTCGGTTTCATTGTCATTTTGTTAATTGTGTATTCAACTTCCTTGTCCTAAAGTGGACTTTGACGGAAATGTTTTGAATACAGTAATTCTGTTTAGTGTTCAGGCGTATTGTTTGGAAGCGCCTTTCAATAGTGTTCCTGTGTTTTTTCACAGCTTTTTGTATAGAGACGGTTTTTTCCGTCTGAGAACTTTGTAACCTTTTCTCGTAGATCTGTGTCATTTCTCTTGCAGCATTTTTAAGTCTGTTCAGCAAGAGAAATTTATTTTGTATGTTTTTATAGTTTACAATAAATGTAAAAGTTGTAAGTTATTTGGATTGTTATATCTTCACTTCCGAGATCCTTTAGAATTTATGTTCCTGTTCTTTCTGAATCTGGAGTGTCCTCTCGAAAGGTCTTCCCGATTTCGATAGCTTAGGGGTCCTCTGTGTTAGCCCCGAAACATTTCATTAGGTAAAATGCCTGGTCACCTCGCCTTATTTTTGTTTTAAAGCAAGGTTTTGTTTAAAAATTAATTTGTGCTATTTCAAACACTTGGCGACCGTAAATTCGAACTTGTTCATTGTTAACTTCCTAAATTACCAGTCTGCCAAGGTTCTAGATTTAACACTAACACCTGCGCAGCAAAACACACTCGGCATCAGCACAGCGACACAGCTCAGCACACCCACACATTGCACATCCTACCACCTGCGCAGCACAAACTCTCTCAGCATTAGTCAGCTGTCCATTTTAGCACACCCACCCATTGCCCATCCTACCATCTGCACAGCAAAATCTCACTCAGCATTAGTCAGCTGTTCAGCTTAGCACCCCAACCATTGCACATCCTAATACCTGTGACACACAAACTCACTTAGTATTAGCCAGCTGTCCATTTTAGCACACCCACCCATTGCCCATCCTACCATCTGCACAGCAAAATCTCACTCAGCATTAGTCAGCTGTTCAGCTTAGCACCCCAACCATTGCACATCCTAATACCTGTGACTCACAAACTCACTTAGTATTAGCCAGCTGTCCATTTTAGCACACCCACCCATTGCCCATCCTACCATCTGCACAGCAAAATCTCACTCAGCATTAGTCAGCTGTTCAGCTTAGCACCCCAACCATTGCACATCCTACCACCTGCGCAGCACAAACTCTCTCAGCATTAGTCAGCTGTCCATTTTAGCACACCCACCCATTGCCCATCCTACCATCTGCACAGCAAAATCTCACTCAGCATTAGTCAGCTGTTCAGCTTAGCACCCCAACCATTGCACATCCTAATACCTGTGACTCACAAACTCACTTAGTATTAGCCAGCTGTCCATTTTAGCACACCCACCCATTGCCCATCCTACCATCTGCACAGCAAAATCTCACTCAGCATTAGTCAGCTGTTCAGCTTAGCACCCCAACCATTGCACATCCTAATACCTGTGACACACAAACTCACTTAGTATTAGCCAGCTGTCCATTTTAGCACACCCACCCATTGCCCATCCTACCATGTGCACAGCAAAATCTCACTCAGCATTAGTCAGCTGTTCAGCTTAGCACCCCAACCATTGCACATCCTAATACCTGTGACTCACAAACTCACTTAGTATTAGCCAGCTGTCCATTTTAGCACACCCACCCATTGCCCATCCTACCATCTGCACAGCAAAATCTCACTCAGCATTAGTCAGCTGTTCAGCTTAGCACCCCAACCATTGCACATCCTAATACCTGTGACTCACAAACTCACTTAGTATTAGCCAGCTGTCCATTTTAGCACACCCACACATTGCCCATCCTACCATGTGCACAGCAAAATCTCACTCAGCATTAGTCAGCTGTTCAGCTTAGCACCCCAACCATTGCACATCCTAATACCTGTGACACACAAACTCACTTAGTATTAGCCAGCTGTCCATTTTAGCACACCCACCCATTGCCCATCCTACCATCTGCACAGCAAAATCTCACTCAGCATTAGTCAGCTGTTCAGCTTAGCACCCCAACCATTGCACATCCTAATACCTGTGACACACAAACTCACTTAGTATTAGCCAGCTGTCCAGTTTCATCCACACATTGTTTTCCCCACCACCTCGTAGTTTGTACTAGTTTGTACTCACAGGCTATTACCCACATATTTATAATACATGCTGGCTTAGGCCATACGTCACCATATTGACTTGAAATTTTAGTTATTGTTATAATATTTTATAATTATTGTATTATAAATATTAATAAATGTATTATGATAATTATGATTATATTACTCTTGAAATTATTACGAATAGAGCTAATACAATTGGAACAAAAGCAGAAAAATTAGAACAATGAATGCAATAAATGTCAGTTTTATTTATTTTGCTTGCTCTTGCTAATGACAATATTGGTGTCTGTAATAAGGATGAAATGAGGTTTGAAACTGACATGCAATTGACATGCATAGAATATCAAATAAATTTGTCCATTTCTTAAATGGTAAGTTTAAAATGTCTGCATGATCGAGTCTTATTTACAGCTAGGTGAAAATGTTGGTATTATTGGATAAGCAAGAAGGAAAAACAATAGATTGTTTCACTGGGATTCGGGTGAAGTGCAATTCTAATTCGAAAATGTATTAAACATTTCCAAATAGATATTTCATTGGGCAATAAGCTAAAAAAATATCCAATGTAATTTGTATGAATGAGGAGGAAATTGTAATTTGAACAGCATATAAACTATCTAAGTAGAACTTTTCACAAAATATTTACTAAAATATTTTTAACAAGCATTCGAATTTATTATAATAAATGATCTAATTGCAAGAAGTTTCAGGTTGCAGTTCGACCTCACCATTTCGTCGAAAGCTGTTGCATGTAATAACTACAATTCAAATATCCACTAAACCAAATCACTACTCTTGTAACAAGAGTCATCTCAGATATCATAGATAGTAAAATAATTCAAGGAATCAGTTTTCGAATATGTCGAAATGTTCCTGATCGGGACACGGACCATAATCCAGTAAGGGGCTCACTGAAATAAAAAACAAAACCAAATGTATATTCTCCCGGCTACCTCTTTATTGAACCTAGAATTTGGAAACCTAGCGAAACTTTCTCTAGGAAGAATTACCTCGACACGTAATTACCTTTTCCTTCACTACTGTGATTCCACAGGACGCACAACCGCCCCATCTTCTTTCGTGGAACGAACTGGAAGAGACAAATACAGCGTGGGTCCGCTTCGATTCTCTGTGACGCAGCTCCGTTCAATATTGCATTGAGTGGGAGATGGGGGAGCGAAAAGGTGCAGTTCCAAACTGGTTCTCTGCTCTGCACATCCGTTCCGTTTTCCCGTGAGTGGGGGACGCGAGGGTTCCTGTGTGTGTGTGTGTGGGGGGGGCTGACCTGCTTCTGCAGGCGTCGGCGCACGCGCTCCCAGCGTGACGCGTTGGGCGCCAGCACGGGGTACACGCGGTCCGGGTGCTCGGGCAGCTCGCACGCGTGCTGCGGGAATCGCCGCTCCTGCCGCCGGCGGTACGCCTTCTGCTCGTCGCCGGCCCCCATCCGCCTTCCTTGGCTCTCTGGAACAGGCAACGCACTGCTTCAGCCTCTTTTGCTCGCCACCGCCTTCCATACACCCTCTGTAACAGGCAACGCACTTCTTTAGCGTCGTTTGATCCTCTCCGCCTTCCTTCCTTTTCTCTTTGGAACAGGCAACGCACTGCTTCAGCCTCTTTTGCTCGTCACCGCCTTCTATACACCCACCTTTTCTATCTGGAACAGGCAACGCACTTCTTCAGCCTCTGTTGCTCGCCACCGCCTTCTATACACCCTCCCTTGCTCTCTGAAACAGGCATTTTTCACTTCTTCACTTTTGCAGCTCCTTTTTCTCCTCACCGCCTTCTATACACCTTTCTTTGCTCTCTGGAACAGGCAACGCACTTTAGCGTCTTTTGCTCGACAGCGCCTTCCATCGGCCTTCCTTGGCTCTCTGGAACAGGCAACGCACTGCTTCAGCCTGTTTTGCTCAACACCGCCTTCCATCGGCCTTCCTTGGCTCTCTAGAACAGGCAACGCACTTCTTTGGCGTCTTTTGTTCGTCACCGCCTTCTATACACCTTCCTTGGCTCTCTGGAACAGGCAGCGCACTGCTTCAGCCTCTTTTGCTCGTCACCGCCTTCTATACACCTTCCTTTGCTCTCTGGAACAGGCAACGCACTTCTTCAGCCTCTGTTGCTCTTCACCGCCTTCTATACTCCCTTCCTTGCTCTCTGAAACAGGCAACGCACTTCTGCAGCTCCTTTTTCTCATCCCCGCCTTCTATACACCTTCCTTGGCTCTCTGGAACAGGCAACGGACTTCAGCCTTTTTCGCTCGTCACCGCCTTCTATAAATCTTTCTCTGTGCTCTGGATGTATGAGAATCAAATGGTAAATAATAAAACCAAGATTTACAAATGATAAAACTATAGATGCATCGTTCTCCTAAGCTCTTAAAAAGCAAAAATTAAAATATAACTTTAATTGCTAATAACTTAAGCAAATTCCAATTTATTATCGAGATTATTTCCCTACTATAAACTGCAATGTCCCGGCAATAATTTGACAGCAGAAAAACGACTATCTGAGATGAAGTATTTGAGAAAATGAATTTTGAAAAAAAAGTAAGTTTTTACATTGCCCTTAATATGGCCCTATTAATGGTCTTATATTTACGTTTATTGTTTTAAATATTCAGAATGGGTTGTATACATAAGCATGATGCAAAGCGGTATCAACTTTGAAGAATTCTTAGTAGTTTTTTTGATAATACCCTCTGAAAATCGTACTAAACATGAAATTTCATAATTCTTAAAATGAAGTTAATAAATGAAAAATTTAAAGCTGTAAAGACAATTTTCATTGTTGTTTCATATTTTTAAAGCGATTTCCAAAGTTTCAGTTCAATCGGAATATGGTCGAACAAACATTCAACTTACTAGATAGGTACTCCTTCCGAATTTACACTCGAACACTTTCATTCGTTAAAACGAGAAAACCATTTCCTTATGGTGGCCCATCCTAGTGGGTCGCAGAAAATATTTTCCAAACGGTTTGCGATATCGGGATGTGGTTTCTGGCAAGTTGTTGACGATGTTTAGGGTAATAACGTACTTCGTTTCCTTGTTTGTAACATTGTTAATTTTGAGATATTGACAACTTTAATTTTCTAAATAAAAATATGTAATTATTCTAGCACTATTCTATCATGCTTGAAGGGACGATTACAATAAGTTAAGCATTGTGAATATTCGAAAAGTAACTGTACAAATAAGGCCTTCTACATTTCCTCAGAAGACAAGTTTTCTATTGCTTACCGGTTTCCGGAAGACGAAAATGTGATCCCTTCAAAGATGTCATAGGTCTCCATTTTCTTGATAAAAGACGAAGTTAAAACTTTGTGTTTTCAATGTAACTAGTCATACACAGAAAACATGAGAGTTTTCGTGAATATTTATATGACATTATTTAAAGCATATGTACTCATAAATGCAATGAAGTGAACAAAACGCCGCTAATATAAATATTAACAAAGAGGCAGAATAGTAAAAAAATTAATTTTTGTAATTTTTCTAAAAAGAAAATAATTGGTAAAATTGACGTTTATGTCATTTAATAGAGTACATTTAGCACTGTCTCTACCAAAAGGATAAAGAAAATATTTGGAACTGTGATTGACTAAAACTTGTTTTTGTTATTTTTTAAAATTGCATGTACTTCACGCAATATTGTGCGAAAACTTTTAGGAGTTTCAAAAAAAGGAACATAACCTTAATAAAAGAACTAATTACCGACAACAAATTTCATTTGAAGGAAAAATCTCTATCTTTAATTTTGTAGATGTGGGAAGACGCCGAAAAATTCAAACGTTTGCAATTTTCAAAAATTCAGAGTTAACTGTGAAAATCGGGCCTCTGCCACCTTTGTAAGTGTATTTTATTCTCTTCTTACAATAAATTTAAAGAAAAAATTTGGAGTCATTTTTTAGAAAGTCAAGACTAGGTTCCAGGGGCTTCATATAAACTTTACATAGTACCCCCAAATTTTAGATAATGCTTTTAAAAATCGCAAACCTGCGACTCGAACCAGAGACAGGGCAATATCCATTTGAAAAAAGTCCTTTGCATGTTTAGGCGCTAGAGGTGCTCACAATGGATGATGGACAGACAGACTGGCGGGCAGAGTGACGAATGTTTTGAAAAAAAAAACAACTTTTCTTTATCAAGTTACCTTAAATTCTGTATTTCCGCAGAATAACATAACATTCTCATTACTACCTATAATACATTGTATACACGTACGTATACGAGAAAGTAACTAGTGGTGCTACGGGATTGCACAGACCTTCTCGAAGTAAAGTTTTTTAATTTCCTTTGTGTGGACTAGTTTTACTGTCTTTCCCCGTCGTCTTGTCAGGTAACATAAATTATATCGCCGAACATTTCCATTTCATTGACATTTTCTCAATTTTTCGGTTTCCTACATTACTTTAAGAATATGAAAAAGGAGTAAAACCTCGTTCTGAGTGTCCCAAAAAATACATTTGTGTAATTTAAAAAAAAACAAAAGAATAGATCTAAATAAATTATACGTCATATTTGACAGTGCAATTAGCACTATCCGTTGGAAAAATTTGGATCACTTTTATTTTTTATTTTTATTTATTTTATTTATTTTATTTTACGTCAAAAAACAGTTAAAACTGCGTATGACGTGCTATGTGGAAAAGTGAATTGTGTGCACATTTTCAAAATTCTGTGATCCCTACACTAAGTCATATACTACTTAAATTTTGAAAAAAAACCCTCCCATGTAATAAAATCTATTTTCAAGGATTAATAAGCAATAAATTTTGGCTCTTATCCATGTTGTCCTTCGGAATAATACTTCCTGCCGCGACAACAAGGAGATTTTAATAATTTGAATAATTGTATTTCCCACTGAATTCTAGAGTACGTGCACAGAAAATGAAGTTACATTTATGTCCAGAAGCAAAACAAAGGGCCATCTCAGCATTTGCTCAATGGATCAGGAAAACTGGACGAAAAACCTGATCGAGATGGGGGTCATTGACCCGGAGGCTGTAGTACAATAGTTGTTACAGGTTGTTTATACACATTTATACAGTCCAAATGGTAAATAATGCATTGTGTATCATTGTTAAAATTAATGTTACTTTTCTTGTGATGCTCAGTATAGACTCTAATTTTATAGAAACAGTTTACTTTACACAGTACAACAGTACAACTTTTAGAGAAAATTAGGTGTAAGCTTTTCTGAAAATGTGGGATTTTCAGCTCATTTTCACAAAAAACTCTTGCATTTTTGAAAAACTTTATGTGTCTTTATTTAAAACGCAAATACTCATAAATACAATAATGAGAACAAATTGCCAGTAATGTATATATTAACGACATGAGAAACGAGAAAAAAAATTGAAAATTTTTAAAAAATACAAAAATAGAGCAATATGATGTTGATGTTCTCTTATAGAGTGCATTTATCACCATCGCTACCAAAAGTTTAAAGAAAAAAGTTTGATTCGTTTTCGAGAAAATTTTGTTTATGTACTTTTTAAAACTGCACAAATTGCACGCAATATTGCGAGAATACCATTAAATGTTACAAAAAGTTTACAAGTTGTAATGAAAGAAATAGTTACGGACAACAAATTTTATTTGATGGAAAAATCTTTGTATTTAATTTTGTAGTAGTAGGAAGACGGCAAAAAATGAAACATTGCAATTTTCGATAATTCTGAGTTAACAGAGAAATTGGACCTATACCGCCTTTATAAGTATATTTCACTGTATACTTATAAAACATTTTTAAGAAATTGTAACCGGTTTTGAGAAAATTTTGAAAATGTTCTAGGGGCTTCATGTAAAGTTCCCTAAGTTTTAAAGAATTTTTTTCAAAATCTCAAAGATTTGACGTGAGTCAGATGGACAGGGGTTTCTTCTATTTAGAAAAAAAAGTACGTCATATGGTTTAGCCGCTAGTAGTGTTCACAGACGGACAGGCGGATGTTTTGAAAAAAACCCTTTTTCGGTACCAAGAGACCCACACACGTGTATTTCCGTTGAAATCTCGAAATCGATTTTCCGCAACATTACATAACCTTCTCTATACTACGTATATTACTCCATATATAATTATGTACGAAAAAGTAAAAATTAGACAACTTAGAATAAGGGAGTGTAATAATTTATTCAACGTTAAAATTTACGAGACGATTCGATTACTTACGAGTAAGCCCAAGTGTGAATTCATTTGTTTTCTGATTATATTAATTTTACACCAATAAATGCATTTTATTGTTGAAAAAGAGCCACATTTTTCATTAAATTAAGTACAGCATTATTTAAGATGAAAATCTAGGCCTTTTTTCTCAACAGCGGGGAAAAATTCTTAACCATAGGAATATTATTCGTGCATTTACTACTTGACAAACAAAAATATACGTTTTTTTATTCATACTACTTACTGAACAATATTATATGGATCGGATTCCGTGACTTTTTTTCTTTCCTTGAGACTCCAAACAATCAGTCACTCAGTAATGCTTTGTCTGTATCAAGTTTATATATTGATTTGTATGTTTATGATTCTCTATTGACTGCTTCTTTATCACAATAAATAGTATTTTACCCATAAAACCATATCGTTTCACCGTATGCAGAAGCTATTCAACGAGCTGAAACATGCACAGACTTATTGAAAATGACAATCGCGTTTTAGTTATTTGTAGCAACACATGTATATTATCCTGACATGTTATTCAACTGTTTATCAAAGGATCCGCATAAGTAAAGAGGTATCACTTTGCACACGTGGAGGAATACAGAACAGAAGGGCAAACTCTTGTGGCACCATCTACAATAAGGCAGAGGAGTTAAATCGACAACACTGCACTCTGTGGGTAGAACAGGTACTATTTGAGCGTTGAAGCATCTGGGTCAGGTACACAGTACTCAATCTACGTTTTGGACGTCCAAAGTCTTTAATAACCTCCATAATATCACGTCCTCCGCCCTCCTATTAAAAAAAATTGAGCAAGGGAAGGATTATCTGGCAATTATAAAAAACAAACATTTTTCTGTGTAGTATTCAAAAAATATATTCTTTAAACTATCTTACATGATCATAGAACATTACAACATAGGTACAGAAGAATGATCTGGTATTGCAGGCATTACATTACTATGAACTGAACACACATTACATTTTTGAAATCACTCTTGAAATACAAATCTACATATCATGAGTTAATACAAATACAATTTATCTCCAACTTTTAAAGTAATAAAAAAACATATTTTTATGTAGTACAAATGGTATAAATTATTTTATATCAACATAAAAATATGACTTGGACGTTGGATCAGATGTACTTTGTCTTCAGAAACTTTTTTCGTCATTACTGTAAAACTACTAATCCATCAAAGAATCGTACTAAAATATCCCAAATTGCAAATATTTGATGCCTCTTGGATCTTATTCTATGGCCTTCCGTTATCCTGATATCTTTATCAATTGAACTAAAGAATCAAACACAACATTCATGACAAATTACTAGCAAGGAATGTTGAATAGTTTAAACTAGAGGTGCTGTAGAATGGCACAGACTTTCTCGTAGTAAAGTTTTCTAATTTCCTTGGTGTGGACTGACTTTATGGTCTTGCCCCATCCTTATTCCAGCTGCCATCTATCGTCGCCCAACGTACATTTTTCGACATTTTCACAACTGTTCGCTTCCTTAACAGTGGAACCGAAATATTACTACAAGAATATTACAGAAGAGTAAAACCTCGTTCAAAATAAAAACTTTTCATTGAAAAATTTGAAACCATTTTTTAAAAAATGGTTTTTAAGCTTTACTGTAAATGTAAAATTTAAAGCTATTTGCACGGAAATCTATTGAGTCCTCAAAAACCTTCATCGGAAGTCATTTAAAACACTCCTACTCATTAATGCAATAATGTATTCAAACCGATGGAAATGTACAAATTAACGGCGCCAGAGATCCTTGAAAAAATACATTTGTGTAATTTTTGAAAAAACAAAAGAATACTTCAAAATGAACTTTACGTCATATAAAACGGTGCAATTAGCACTATCCATTATAAAAATTTGAATTAAGTAATTGTAAGTATTCACGATTATTTCGGTAAAGAACCCGCCGACTGAGTCAGCAACGAAGTTATAATTAAATATAATTTGGGAGCTCATTCTCGTAACCATTTCCTGGCGCCCATATATTTTTTCGAAATTCGGAAACAGGTTACATGAATTTGAGGGCAATAAGACGGGTATATGGATGGGTATATTTCAACATTATTTAAAGCAAATGTACTCGTAAATACAAAAACATAAAGAAATTGCCTCGAATGTAAATCTTACCGACGCGTCGCGACGTGAGAAACTGGTCAAAAGAATTACATTTTCGTAACTTTTCCAAACACAAATGAAAAGTGCGATATGTCGTTTATGTCATCGGATAGGGTTCGTTTGGTACTAACTATACCAAAAATTTAAAGAAAAAACTTGGAGCCGTTTTTTTAGGAAATCTTGTTTTTGTATTTTTTAAACTACAAACATTTTAAGCTCTATAGCATGAAAACCACTAAAATTTTCAAAAAAGTCTACCTGACCTTAATGAATGAACGATTTATGGGCAACGAATTTCATTTGAAGGAAAAATATGTGTCTTCAATTTTATAGTGGTAGGAAGACGGCAAAAATAATTCAAACTTTCGTAATTTTCGAAAATTCTGAGTTAACTGTGAAAATCGGTCCTATGCCACATTTATAAGTGAATTGTACTATATTCTTACGAAAAACTGAAAGAAAAAATTTGGAGACTTTTTGAGAAAATTTTGAAAATGTCCGGGGGTCTTTATGTAAAGTAACCCGAAATATTATAGAATGGTTTTCAAAATCTCAAAGCTTGAACTAGAGATAGATCGACAGGGATTTCTTCAATTTCGAAAAGATCGTACGCATGGTTTAGGCACTAGCAGTGTTCACGGACGGACGGACAGACTGACGTTTTGTAAAAAAACACTTTTTCGGTATCAGGCCACCCCAAAATGTGTATTTCCGTTGCAATCTCGAAATCGATTCTCCGCAGCATTACATAGCTTCCTCTATACTCCGTATATACGTATGTATACGAGAAAGTTAAAACCGGGGGTTTATTCAGGACTCACATTAATCAAAGTACCACAAAACAATTACATTTGGAATTCGTACAGATTTCACAGTACTCACGTAGTTTAAAATTTTATTAAGCCTGATAAAGTGTGATTTTTAAATGTGTATTCAATGACTTACATAATCCTACAACACGCCCATTGATTTGGAACTGCCATTAAAAATTATTAAAAATGTAAGGCAATTCTTTCCAAAAGATTGTAGATAGGGGTAAATATTCTAATATTATATTTATTCATATACAGCAACATGTCATTTGGACCTCACGGTTCTTTATCCTCTTCCAGATGGGCAGTTTAGTTTGGAAAATATACGTATCCTAATACGAATATATTTTTAGTTTTAAATAACCGTTAATTTTACTTTCTCGTATACGTACGTATATGTGGAGTTATATACGTAGTATGGAGGAAGTTATGTAATGCTGCGCGAAAAAACGGCGGATTTTCGATGAAAAAAAATCATTGCCGGGCTCTGGTGTCCAAAAAAAGCATTAAACCAGTTGCTAAATTAAGAGAAAAAAATCGTCAAATACGTGGTGCAGCCAAAATCCCTGTTTTGTGGATGATGTGGAAAAAACAATTGGAAGCAAAACACCCGTCCGTCCATCTGTCCGTCTGTCTATCTGTCTGCTCCCGGACATTTTCAAAATTTTCTCAAAAAGGGCTTTAAATGTTTTCTTTAAATTTCTTGCAAGAATAGAGTAAAATACATTTATTACGGTGGTATAGGTCTCATATTTACTGTTAACTCTGAATTTTCGAAAATTGCAAAAGTTTGAATTTTTCGGCGTCTTCCTACAACTACAAAATTGAAGACAGAGATATTTCCTTGATATGAAATTTCCTGTGCATAAATAGTTCTTTCAATAAAACCATATACATTGTTTCGGAAATTTTAGTAGTTTTCGTGCAGTAGTGAATGCAATATTTGCAATTTAAAAAAATAACAAACACAAGATTTTCTCAAAAAATGACTCTAAATTTTTTCTTTAAATTTTTGGTAGAGTTAGTGCCGAATGCACCCTTTCGATGACATAAACAGCATATTGATCTATTATTTTTTTTTCAAAATTACAAAAATGTAATATTTTTGACACGTCTCTCACGTTGGTAATATTTACATTAGAGGCTATTTCTTCACGTTGTTGTTTTTTATGAGTACATTTGCGTTAAATAATGTCAAATAAAGTTTCTTGATAACAACAGTTTTCTATAAAAATGAGCTCAAAATTCCACATTTTCAGAAACACACAAACTCTATTTTCTCAAAATGGCTCTAAATGTTTTCTTCACATTTTTCTAATGAATAGTGATAATTGAATCGTTATATATGACGTGAAGTTCATTTTGGGGTATTGTTTTGTTTTTTTTAAAATTACACAAGTGTATTTTTTTAAATACCTCCCACTCCGCTAATAGAGACATTTTCATCGATTTGTATGCATTATTACAATTGTGAGAGAAAGTGTTTTAAATGATTTCAAATGAACTTTTTCGATAACTCAATAGATTCCTGTGAAAAGAGTTTCAAATTTCTGACAACAAATACGGTCTATGAAATGTGACATGTGAAACAAACTGGACCATTTGGTAAGCCATCTTGTTTTCTTAATGACATCGGTTGTAATAAATGAGTTCTTTAAATAAGGTCTCGTGCAATTTTTTGACTAAACGAGTGGTTTTGCTTGAAGTAAAGACAATTAAATTTGTTTTAAACGGCTCGAATTTTTTTCTTTAAATTTTTTCCTGGGATAGAGCTAAAGATGCCTAAAAAGAAGTCGAAATCTTAATTTTCGTTGAATTCTCTCACTCTGAAAATCGCAAAAGTTAGAAAAAATGCGTCGAAGTATGTGACTCGTGCTAGTTCACATTTACTTTCGTATTCTCTTATGTGAAGAAAAAGTATTGTGTCCGAAAAGCGGTGACTGAATACTGAACACAGTCAATTACCAGCCACTATATTGATAAACATTTCACACCAGTAACAAAAAGTATTCTTCCCTTTAGTCAATCTGCATACAACTGCTGCTTATCGTGTTAGTTGTGCTGTCGCCAACCTACTTGGCTGACGTCACGTTTCAGTGCCCAGGCTAGTATTTCTAGTCGGCCATGAATAGAAACATAGCAGAGGGCCGTGGTCAAGTATTTGTTCTGTGTCGTTTAAGGGTGAAATAAGAATCACAAAACGATATTGTATCGATTTCATGAATCATCGTGAAACGCATATTTCTGTGATTGGTTTTTAAGCTTCTTTTAAATAGTGTTGTTTGCGAGAATTACATTTTACACCTTCAACATTTTCGATCGTTTTGAATGTATACAACGAAAAGGTGAATATTCTGCAGCGTGTAATGATGGTGCTGTAGATCAGATGTGCAAATTCTGAAGCTCAAGAAAGAGTCTACGGGATTATGCATAGCCGCAAGGAATTGAAGATATATTTTACCGTTCTGATATTCTTTACAAAATCCTGATCATGAGAATGTGAGTAAATAGGCCAATAAGTGTCATTCGTAGCTACTCACACGCGTTTCACTTATGATTAATTTTTGTGATAAAGGGAAACAAGATCACCTGAAAGTAGTACGAATTGTATGTTAAAAATAATATCTATTTGGTAAAGGTTACACCTTTTTAAAGGAAACAAAATAATTTAAAAAGTTTCTATTTACAACTATATACTACTTATTTTCCCGCCAGTAATTAATAAACAGTTATCTTAGGGTGAATTTCATAGATGTCCTTCT
>BLKR01005846.1:0-47858 GCA_011170035.1 Teleogryllus occipitalis
CTTCACCCAGCGTCGCCCCGTCCTTCCACTCCACTTCACCCTGCGTCACTCCGCCCTGCCCCTTCATTTCACACAGCGTCGCCCCGCCCCTTCACTCTACTTCACCCAGCATCGCCCCGCCCCTTCACTCCACTTCACCCAGCGACGCTCCGCCCTTTCACTCCACTTCACCCTGCGTCACTCCACTCCGCCCCTTCACTTCACACAGCGTCGCCTCGCCCCTTCACTTCCACTTCACTCAGCATCGCCCCCTTCACTCCACTTCACCGAGCGTCGCCCCGCCCTTTCACTCCACTTCACCCTGCGTCACTCCGCCCCGCCCCTTCACTTCCACTTCACTCAGCATCGCCCCCTTCACTCCACTTCACCCAGCGGCGCCAGGCACCTTCACTTCATCCAGCGTCGCCCCGCCCCTTCACTCCACTTCACCCAGCGTTGCCCTCCCTTCGCCGCTCTGCGCTCGAATTCTCTCCCGTGTGGGCTTTGCGCTTTTTATCATCTAACACGCTACACTCATCATGCTGGATATTCGGATTGACATGTAATTTTACCAGCTTGTTCAGCGCTTATTTTCAAAAAACACCTACACACAAATTTTGAAGTGCTATGAAGCATTGCGAGTAGTGGTTTAGCGGCAATTAGTATTAAGACCATTCATGACCTTTCTGCCTGTCGAAGCACGGAAGTCACCGTGCGCCGCACCACCGCTATCACCCTATCTGTCGGCAGGGAGCCCATTGCCTCAGAGGGCAGGCGGGGTGATAAAAACGGGTTTTTTGCGTTACTGGTTGGGGCAGACGAGCACAAGGACATGCTGCAATAACCCAAATACAATTACAGCAAAGATTGGAGTCCCTTCAAATGTTACATCCATACACGATACATACTCTCATCTCACTTTTAGGTTAGAAATTAGGAAAGGAGAAAGAGTAACGAAGATGTTTTCAGAGTAGTGGAGTCTAATAAAAATTTGTCAAAATCTAGAATTTAACACCGAATGTCATCAGGTGCAACCGTATGTAAGTTTCTTTTTAAGTTTCATCGGTTTACGATAACCATACAACTAATATCGGTAGAATTGTAAAGAACGCTTGCCACTGTGCACTTACAACTAAAAAGAGAGCAAGGAAAAAGGCCTTTTCCATCAGTTGCGAAAGAACGAGCGCGCTAGAAATCTGACACTGGTTGATGGACGTCGCGTAACTTTCCTGGCGCTGCCGTTGCCACGGTTTGCCTGCTGAGGGAGGCGCCGACGTCACGGAAGGTCTTGATGCAAAACGCCTCCCAAACACTCTAATACTCCACAGCGCTTCAAAATTAGGATATGTGGGTGTTCTACCAGCTGGCGAAATTCATTCCGAGTATCCAGCATAGTGAGGGTTAGTTTCAGTGGGGACAAGAACGAGGAAGGAATGATCGCGTGCGGGCATTGGCCCGGTTTTTCGGGTATTTCTCCGCCATCCGCCTAGCATAGATAGGAGAAACCTCGGAAAACTACCGATCAGAGCGGAATTCTCCTCCAGACGGCGGCTTAACTCGGCCCAGCTATCTAGTTCTCAGCTAGCTAGAAAAAATCTCTCACCGTCGGGACAGGAACCCTAGGACTTCCCGATCATCCGCGGTGCAAGTGCATTTATTTATTTATTTTACGTCAAAAACAGTTGAAACTGCGTATGACGTGCTGTGGGGAGAAGTGAATTCTGTGCACATTTTCAAAATTCTGTGATCCCTACACTGAGTCATATACTACATGAATTTTGAAAATTAAAAAATTAAAAAAGTAAAAAAACCTCTCATGTAATAAAATATATTTTCAAGGATAAATAAGCAATAAATTTTAGGCTCTTATCCATGATGTCCTTCGTCAAGGAATAATACTTCCTGCCGCAACAACATGCAATTGTTATCACTGAGCTAACCTAGGTTGAATGCACAGTTTGAGGCTGGGCTTCTCCTGAAGAGAGTCGCAAATACGAAGAAATAAAAGAAAGTCGTGTTAGTTACACTATTTATAACTCAAGAACGGCTGTACCGATTTGGCTGAAAATTGGTGAGCAGGAAGCTTAGAGCCAGGAGACGGACATAGGATACTGTTTATCCCGTTCGACAGCGTTCCTGTGTGAGAACGCACGTTTTTGCACGTTTTCGCACGTTTTCGCGTGATTTCGCACGTTTTCGCGTGATTTCGCGGGTTTTCGTATGTTTGGGCGGAACGGAGTTCTCTGTTAAGGCGGAACAGAGTTCGCCGGGTCAGCTAGTACGAAGAAATAAAAGAAAAAGAAAGGAAGAACGAAAGAAGGAAGGAAACAAAGAAACACGAACAGAAGGAAGGGAAGGAATGAAATAACTCACCACGTGCGTTGCCGCTCCCTTCAGCACCATTGGAGGCAGCCAACATGCAGCCCCCGGCGGACAGTTCACGGCAGGAACAGGAACAGGTCTGCAACACAAACGCTTCCCGGCCACCTCGGCGCCCTTGACGCAGTCTAACAAACGAACATCAACTCTACATGGAATAAGGATTCAATAGTCCGTTAAGAGGAATCGAAACAAATGAGTTTTAGAAACAGACTGTTGAACTTGAGTTTTGAACAGATAGAGCTGAAATGAGTTTTAGACTCGGGGAGCGTGTGAACCTATTCAACAAAGGTACTTAATTACATTTTACAGTTCGCGTTTTTTTATATTATGAAAAATATTGAACTACACACGACCGATAACCCAAATAACAGTCTTAGTTATTTTTAACCTCACCGGTCGCCTGACTTGATAAACTCCAATCACGTTAGTTATCGGCTCAAAATCTGCCTACTGAAGTTAATGACTAAGTTTTTAAATCAATTTCTATTTCATTTGGTATCTTACGATAAACATGCAAGCAGATATTTCTTCTCAATACTCTGTATTACAAGCACAACACGTTTAACTTGGCGAAAGTCATGGAGAGACACGATTACCGATTTCCTCTTTATGTAGGTCTACTAGTACGTAAGACTCAACCTAGTTTTTCAAATCTACAATGTGATCTCATATTAGGCTCCTGTATCATCATGCCCTTTCTTTACATCAGTACAGAGAATAAATCAGAATCGATCTTACAAACTTACACGGTATATAAAGAGGCGAAAGATGATCACGTTTTGCAAATGAATATTTGGTGGGAATCTTCTGTAACAAAGTTTCACGTTCGTCACTTGTCCCTAATTGGTAGGCTAATCAGCATGCACTAGTGTTTGTCAGGTTCGTGACATCTTTTCAATTCAATGTTGCCTTATTTTCACGAGGTGAGACTCAGGCCGTCAGCTCTGCTCTGACCACCCAAATTTTGCTACGCTCCTTTCACTATGTAGAGGAGAAGGTAGCCCTCGGGCGACGAAACAGGCGGTTTAAATTAGACTCAGAAGATTATTTTAGGCTTGAGGATCTTTTACATGCAGTAAATCTACAGCATGGAACAGTCGGCTTTACTTCCCTCCGAAGGAAGGTATGCAAAGGATTTTTCGCTCTTAAAAAGCCACGGTTTCTATCCGTTTTCAACCCGGAAGCGTTGGTATAACAGCCCGTAACGGTAGGCGTTATGCTGCCACAGCCGCTGTGTCAAAGTGACCTGCCAAACACAAACGCACGATGGGTTGCCTACCTATTAGGCCTAAATATCACGTATGTAACTTTGTTTCGTAAAATTTCCCACCGCTTGTCCATTGTGTATCATCTCTGACACCTTCGACCCCACGTGTTCTAGAATTTTGTAATATTTATTCTGAAGTTTCGCCTCTTGTTCCAATAAACGTTCTTAGAAATCCTTATCATAAAAAATACTTACCATTTTCCTGACGTCTAAATTTGTTCCTGATGTTCTGAATATACATTGTAAATATATTGTTCACTTAATTCTAATAGGAAAGAAATAACTGAATATCCTGTGAAAAGAAAATCGAAAATGGAAGTTTCTTTACAGTCATCACTTCTTGTTTCATTACACATTCTAAGAAATGCGTAACTTTACAAAAACTTCCCATTTTTCTATCTTCTAAGTTTGTTCCTGATGTTCTAAAAATACAGTTTAACAGAAATTAAAAAATCGAAATACCTTTATATTCCCCAACTCTTTTTCCAATCACATTCCAAGAAATCCCTAACATTACAGAAAACTTACCATTTTTCATACTTTCAAGTTTGTTTAAGATATTCTTAAAATAAATATTGTACATAGTGTTTACTTGATATTAATATAAAACTACTAATGTTATTACATGTACAAAATATATAAATTAATTACTATTGAGAATTACAATTACATAATTGCACATTTGTCCCATTTGAGCATTGAGGTACATATTCTAGTGCAGTTGCATTTTTACACATTATTCAACATAATATACTCTCCAATAAAATAACTTCCAATATTAAATATTTGCCACAATCAGCTTGAGATATGAAGACCAGTACGCTTTACGTAAACTTTCCAGAATAAAAGAACATCAATCAAAACACTTCGCGTCAACAAAAACTAGGCTTCTTTTTCAGTATTCATCAGCATTGAGATACAAATGAATAATTTCTACAAACGTTATTCAATTCACACTTAACAAAAACATTCACATCAGACTTCACACATTACCCATTCAAATTAGCTTACAGCTACATAACTATAGATACTGCAGCAATACATTGTCAAAAAATCTCATTTTTCTACACATCATCAAAGTCTGAAATACAGATGAAACACATTCTTGAGCAGAAAACAGACTCCTACGAAGGAAATGAAACATACTTATTACATTGGCAATCCTGTAAAGATATAGAAACAATTCCACCATAACCACGCAAGTACAATTCGAGCACATAATATCAGATACTAAATTAGGTTTGATTCATAAAAACAACCCACTCATTGAACAACCATCGCACAATGAACTATATTTCTGTACTTTCACTTTCCGTATTACCTTCATGGGATAGTTAACAATATACTAACATCATGTTTCATCAATATATGATACCTTTCTACACACACACACATACACGCATATACACAGATAAATATATGTATTCTCTAATTATATATATATAATATATTCTCTAATTTATATATATATATATATATATATATATATATATATATATATATATATATATAACAAGACTTTTCTGTTCACAACACCCTGGATGTAGAGGTTATACAAAGACCCATGACTCTGTTTACGACGAAAAAGAACTGCAAGCATTGTATACGTACAGCCTATTAGAGTAGAGTGGCAACTGTTCTGAAAATACAACCATGACGTAGAGGTTCTCTGAATAATCATGGAGGTATATGAGGAAAATGTGGTGCCAATTTAACACGTTCTTTGTGTACAAAAAAATGGAAGGTCAGAACGTTATTAAAAAAACACTTCACATAGGTGGCTGGTCAGGAGAACTCGACACAAAAGACTACAATAAAAGGACCACCCATCGATGTGCTTTAAAGTTTAAGGGCGAAAAAACATTTTTAAATAAGCAGGTAGGTAATTCACGTCTGGAATACTCTCAACTGATGCAGAATACTGCAAGGCATAATATTCTGCGTGTCAGAGAGCTAACCAACAACAGACAAAGCAAGCAACATACAGAATTCAGCTCTCAATCGTTACAGGAGAAACTTTTAAAACACTGCAAACATTCCTTATATCACTCGATTACAATGTCCCCTTTGTGAAATTTCAGAGTTAGACCAAAAAAGGCCACCCAAGTCCAGTGAAATTTTTTATTCAAGTTTTAAGGGCATGCCCATCGCTTTGGTCTACGCCGCACATATCCAATTATTTTTTCCAGAACTCATGACTCCTGAAGTCATGTGACTACAGGATTGTGTCGTGTTGATGTCCGGTGAGGATAGGCGATTTAATCGCGATTAGTACAACAATCGCTTATTTTATACGATTAATCGAAAAATTGAAATCGATTATTTCTACACCGATTAATTTTTCCGGTTTTTTGGCTCGATTATTTTAATTCAGTTTATAGTCACAGGGCGGGGGAAGGAAGCCATCGGTCAAGAATACCACACCTCGATGGGATGGCTGGATAAAACACTGGAGGTTATAGCTCGCAGTCGGGCGGCGGGACCGGAACTTCCTCAAGCGGCCGCGGTGCCGCGCCACGTGCGCCGAGCAAACAAACTCGCGTCACTTCGGGCAAACAAACGAGCGACGGACGGAAGCCACACGCCACGAGCGAAGTGGTTAGAGTTGCCACCTTCACGACTGTGAAATTAGGGACACTTCACAAAAAATGTCCGGAAAACAAGGTGCATAATCAGAAATAATTTAACGCGAGTATACCTATTCAAAAGTGAACATTTAAAAATTTAAAAACTGTAAATTTTCATTCGTTTTTAATAGTGCTTACGATCATTTCTTTTTATTGTAATTGTAACAAGTATTAGCATAAGGGAGTACCTACGTGCTGGGGAATTTTGCTGTTGTAAAACCTGGGAACTGGAGGTCCTTGCTCTCAATGGGGTTTTAACGGGTTATATTATTATTATTATTATTATTATTATTATTATTATTATTTAATAATAATTCAAATGAAGATTCGCAGTTGAAATAATTGACTCCTCAGTCGGGAAACGAGCCCAGATCTTCCGGTATCACTACAGTTACTTTAACCACTTGAGCAACTGAACGTATACCAGGAGATTCGGGTTCGATACCTGGCAGGGGCAGTTAATTCTTTTAACAAACATCATTCGTAACATTAATTCTACTAAGTAGTTGTGAGGTCGCAATTGTATTTACCTATAGCGAAACGGGAAACAGTTTCCCGCGTAATTGTACGGGAGTTGTAAGGGATTAAACAGGTAACATATTCCCACGTACTAACATTAATTGAATTAAGAATGAATATTAACAACGAGCGTTGTTCACAAAATATAATTTAACAGAAACGTTCGCTCCCGTATAATAGAAACTGTTTTGAATCAAAAACAAATTACACATTCTATATAATAGTCCTGTCGTCAAAATAACCAACTCCCCACTCCTCTCGCATCTCGCGAAATGAAGACTCGAAAAAATGAGCGAGGATAAATACGTGTTGACAGATGTAGTCGTTCGCCAATTCATGAGTCGTTCATGTTTCGTTCCGATAGGAGAGAAGAGCCAAATATACTTCGCCTCAGGATTGCAAATTCCTGTAACACTATCACTACGGTCACAGTGCAGACGAAATAGCGGTCACTATCTGACGACCGAGGGAAATCGTCCGACTACGTATTTCCTCCGAAAAACTCTCGAATAATCATCCCGAAATAGTTCGAATATTCCCATAATTACGCAGATAATTGTTTGAAATATTTGCGAGAAGCGCGCTCAAGTCCAACTACATGCATTGAAGATGGTCTTGGTCAATGCCAGCTAGATACTGATTTAGGCATATTAAGATGTAGCCCTGATGATATAGTATGTCGCATTGGTCTTGATTCTAGCTGATTTCGGGCAAATGGAACCAACAGAACCAAACGAGACACATCATCTTCCAACAGACGATGTTTACGGATGCCATCGGAAGGGGTAATTCGAGTTCACCATTTCAGTTCATCAGCACGTGTTTGAACGAATCGGACACATCGGATGGAAACGTCCGATGTCGGACGAAACAAATTTCGGCCGAAATCAGCTTCTTTGGGACCACCGGCTTAGGCGGCGGTCACAGTGGAACTGATTTTGCCCGATATTTAAGTCGGCCCACGTCGGATGTTGAGGTTCCGATAAGCCCGATTTGTTCAAACACGTGCTAGTAAATGGACATATCAAACACGAACGACCTCTTCCGACTACGTCCGGAAACGGGCTGTCGGACGAAGATCTGTTTCGTTTGATTTTGTCGGTTCCATTCGCCCGAAATCAGCTAGGAGATTCAAGACCACATATAATACTACTGCTACCTCCAATACTACTCGCGCAACTTTTCTTGAACGATGGATTGAAGAAATGTGGGCGGAGTGGGGGTATTAGTTACAATGTCGGCCACTACAGTATTTACAGTAATGTCAACTTCTGGAAAATCAAAGTCAAACCTGCTATTTGTGTGGCCAAGTCACCGCTCTGGGTAGGCAACAGCAGGGACACTAGGTGCCTCCCTTGAAGGCCCTGGACATGCCTCAGCCATTTCTTTAGATAATGGTACTGAAGCTGAACAAAAGTTCTTGACTATGAAAGCACTAGCTTCTGTTTCGTTGCTTGGAATGTTTTTATTGCTTGGAATGTTGTCATCAGTGCTCGCTGCGAGCTTTCGCCTTCAACTGTTTGTTGCACAAGGGCGGGAGAAGCCAGGTCATCGTTCAAGAAAAGCTGCGCGAGTAGTACATGTAGATGGTCTTGAGCGTGCGTCTTGCAAATGTTTCAAACAATGAACTGCGGAACTATGGGAAGATTCGAACGATTTCGGGTGCATTTCAGACGAAACCAGTCGGGCGATATCGTTCGCAGCCATCCGGTAGAGAGCGATCGATATTTCGGGTGCACCATGACTGCAGCCTAAGAGTTTTCAGGCAGAAAGCCTTTCGGGTTATTTTTGTAACTTTTACAGCTAATGAAAGAGACTGAGGGAACATACCTCTCAGGAAATTGTTTCAGCTCATCTACGACAATTTTGTTGAACGTGAAAACTTAATCTGCGAGAAGAAAACGAGCGAAATTCCGTCTCACTGGGACGTCGTTAATGCTATGAAAGGGTCTTTCAAATCAGAAGAAAACAATTGTGATGACTAAGGGGATTTGAAAAGATTTGACATCAAAAACTCGTCTCCATGATGAAGTAAATTGTTGGAACATTTTCCATGCTGTTTATTTAGACAACAGTAGCCTATCACTTCATTTTATAAGAAAAACAACCATACCCAACACTACTTATTATGTAGCTGTAAATAAAACAAGTAACTTATTTCAAGATCTGGGACATCCGCAATACAGCATTCAAGATGCAATCAAAGAGAGGAACACAAACATACAAATGCAGTCCGCCTTCTCACCCAATTTGAACATCAGGAAATTAATCACACTAACAGATTTTAAAGTACGAAAACGCGGTGGTTATCGCAAATATCTTGTGAAAATTCATAGGATGGGTAAAAAAATTATCTTCCAGAGAAAAAAACACTTTTAAAATTTTTTATTGTGGAAGATAACTTCTTTTTACCCATCCCGCATGAAAACGAATACTCCACCGCTACTAGATTCAATATCAAATACTTGGTGGAATCGTCAACGAAAGAAGACAATGCAACATTGACACACAAAACATTTAAATACAAGCACGGCGAGTATCTCATCCTCCGAGGAATATTTTCATGTTACAAAGTTTTATTTGAAGTCAGCAAATTTATAATAAAAATAAATTTTAAAGATGTTGTAGTTGTCCGGCTTGGTTGTTGTTGATATTTGTTTGTTTTTGTTTGCTTTTTTACAAGAAAGCCACATGAAAATGTATCGATTAAAATACCTGTAAAATTTTTGTTTCGTTACAAAATTAATTATCGTCAATGTAATGATCAAAGTGAAGTAACGATTTATGTAAATGCTGGAAAGAGAGAATAGCAAGCCTTTCACCAATATACTGCCAGGTGCATTGATGCAATAAAAAGTGCGAGTTTCTCTAGAATTCTTCCAAAATATCCTAGAGGGAACCAGCTATGAATTGCGCCAGTCGATTTGTCTTGTCGAGAGGAATCAAATGAGCTATTAGTGTTTCCGCACGCCATAGCGGGCAGCACTATCGATGAGCATGCGCAGATGCACAAAAGTGATGAGAAACTTGAACTGCGCACGCGCAGAAGATTGACAGCGCTTTAACGTTCGAGGGCGCACAAACTCTCTGTAGTGATCATCTCTGTAGATGTCGTAAGTCATCAAGAACGCGTTTTAGTTAGTACTTAAAAAAAGAAACACGTTTTTTAGAGTAATTTCTGAGACTTTTCTGGATGAATGTGCAAATAAATTGTTCATTTCCCAACAAATGACTCCACACGCGTCGAATAACGTCTCATTTGTCTCGATTGATGTACCGGAAGTGGTCTGACAGTGAGTGATGAATATATGCATGATACTCGATTACTACATAAGGGTTCAAAATATCACTACAATGAGCACAAAATAAAAACAGAAGTGTTACATTTAATTCCCCTAAAAAGAGGTCTGAATGTATTGAATCTCCAGTCTTCGTAAGTTATCAAATAACGTAATTATTTTCCTTCCCATAAAATACACGTAACAATCTATGGACAAATACAATTAACTTCGTTAGTATTCAAATGTCTGTAATATACATATTACTTTCGGAGTGGAAAAAAGCGTAATGAAGTGATGGGTGAGTGAAATAGTTCAAAATCATATCGGCATCAATTTCAGAAAGACACTGTCCTACATACAGTCTCAGAAATTTTACTCCCACAACGAAATATTTAAATTTCCCTGCTGAAAAAAAAACTAATTCTAAAAGTAGCTCGTAAATAACAAAACCCATCTCCTTTAAACCACCAAACACAACCATATTCCACGTTCTCATCTACCACGTGTTCATTCCTAACCAACACTCCATTCATCACTTCTCGGCTGCTCGCATTCATTTCACCCGTTGCGCCTTCATTAATTTCACTTGAGCAGAAGGAAGTCAGGGCGTCCAACGAAACAAAAAACGTAGTGCGCGTTAAGCTCACCAGAGCGAGTCACCAGATGCATCTCCCAACAGACGAAGTCGGTTCAAGAGGAGCGCACTTGGACGTGTCCGGACACCAAGCTGCACCTTCAGTTCTTTACCTTTTATCGCAAAATAAACGTTTCTTTCACAAAAATATAAAGCTTTTTTATCTCTTTTTTTATAAATGACATTTTGACTATCCGGGAATCCAACCCGGATCTCCCTGCGCAGACTTTGAACAGGCAAAACATCGTGTCCAACAATCGCCTGCAGAACACTCAAGAGCGAAAATACAGTGCGAGAATGCAGAAATCTGCACCGTTAAGTACTTCAAGACGCGAATAGAAGTTTGTTGAGAAACGAAACTAAGGTGCTCACCAATTTCTTTTCCCGGCGCTTTCCACTTTTCTATCCCTTATATTTAGCAGTCTTTGGTTCAAGAGGAAAGTTCCAGGATGCTAATGACATTAAAAATTGAAAATTACAAGAAAACACCATTCGAGTTGGTTTTTTCTAGAGTAGCATCGCACCGAAGTACGTAATTAGTACTGATAATCGGCAAAAGATGTCATCTCTGCGACACGAATATTACACATACTTAACAACTAGTACCTCTCAGTGTTCACTTCTCACCACTTATACGTCGCATCTCATGAACACATATTATTTCCTTTCGACTGAATACTCACCATGGACACATTTTATTTCCTTCTGATTCGATACTCGCCAGTCGGAAGTAATTTTTGAACATGATAGTCCAATTCCCAGTACATTTTCCGCGCTTTGATTTCCCCATTGTTTCACTCTGTACTATTCGATCCCACTGTTTTTGACAATCATAAAGAAAGTAAGTTCAAATGAAATGAATTTTTCAATTGAAATCATTTCAATTTTTCAATTCAATTTTTTTAAATAATATCATTTGAAACCAGTCTTCATCCATGACAGTAAAAAATAATGGGAACAAATTTTACTGATCAAAAAAATCAAAAATCACAATAAAAAACACAATCAAAATACAATTTTTTTCAGAAGTCGCTCCCAGCGAAGCGGTCGCGCTTGAGTTGGGCTCGTAGGCGGACTCACCGTATGGGCTCCGCAGCGGCGGCGGGCGGCGGCGTGCGGGTGCGGGCGGCGGTGGGCGTGGGCGTGGGCGATGGCGCGGGCGGCGGACGCACGTCGCCCTCCACCACCTCCCCGCGCCGCGCCAAGCACTCCGCGTCTGCGCACAACACACACACACACACACTTGATTGGTTGGTTGATTTTTTCGTGTTTCCGGACGCGTCAACGGCTTTGGTCATTATTCCCGTTAGTGTAGTGCATGTTTTTCTCTCGGGAGATGGCGGTGATCTTCCCCCGTTGGATGGCGAGATCCGGCGACGACCTGCCGTCGGTTAGCGGGGTTTCCCCCTACCCAGCACTCTCCCACCAGCGGGGCACCGCCCCAGCCGGGACAAGCTCTAAGCTCCCGACCGGTCTCCCGAAATATGTGGTAGTGTAGTGCATGTTAGTGTTAGTGTGTGTGTAAAGGGAGAGGATAGGATAAGGAAGAGGAAGGAAAGATCGTGAGCGGTTCGTGGCCCGTTTGGTAGGGTACTGCTCCGGCATTCGCCTGGTGTTGATCGGAGAAACCACGGAAAACTACCGATCACAGCAGCCGGCCGCTAGAATTCTCCTCCAGACAGCGACTGAATTCGACCTAGCTGAAAAGCTAGTGTCGAAAATCCTGCCGCCGTGGGGAGTCCTGTCGCCGAAGAAAATCCTGCCGCCGTGGGGACATCAGTTGATCCACTGAGCTACCGCTCCCGGTACCAACACTTTCCCCCCTGCTGTCCCTCAGTGGGAGGGATCGTGATCATGGAGGCGGGCATGGTTTCTGGTGTAGACTTGTGAACAGACATCCGGACCTTGAGTTTCCCGGCGGCACTCGCGTCGTCAGCTTCAAGATGGAGGCAGTGAGTTAGTGGCTTGCCACCGACCATTGGCCGGGATTGGGGTTCATTTGTCAGTATCCTCTGTGTCGCAGGGTCCCGGGCCTCAATAATTTTGAAGGGACAAACCCAAACATAAAAATTCACACAGGGAGCATGAATATCCCTGTCAGGGTGCCAAGGTTCCGGCGATACTCACGTCGATAGCTTCAAGGTGGATGCAGTGAGTAGGCGATGGTAAGCTCTTTGCTACGCGGCAACCCACCGGTTGTCCCCCTGGCACGGCGACCTTTGGGCGGGATGGGGCGAAGGACGTTCTTTGGAATGCTCCGGACCCCACATTTAGAAGTCCAGACGGACAGTATGAACCTCCTTGTCAGGGTACCAAGGTTCCGGCGGTACTCACGTCGATAGCTTCAAGGTGGATGCAGTGAGTAGGCGATAGTAAGCTCTTTGCTGAGCGGCAACCCACCGGTTGTCCCCCTGGCACGGCGACCTTTGGGCGGGATGGGGCGAGGGACGTTCTTTGGAATGCTCCGGACCCCACATTTAGAAGTCCAGACGGACAGCAAGAATCTCCCTGTCAGGGTACCAAGGTTCCGGCGGTACTCACGTCGATAGCTTCAAGGCGGAGTCAGGTGAGGAGACAGGTTGGTGGCCCGAGCTCCCTGGGCTTTGGCCCTGGTGGCCCCAGTTAGGTACTTGGCTTTGTCGTGGCAATGACCCGCCACTCTGGGCACAGAGGAAGGACTTGTCCCGGCGCAAGCGAGTAGCGCACTGAGGTGTACCGGCCTGGATAGACCATAGCTCTGAGCTGGCCCGACCCACGCATACAATGGGAAGGTTGCCGTGAGCGCAAACTGCGTTCTGGCAGGATCCAGACACCAGCCTGTCGGGGTACTTGTGCGTCAGCTGAGGGTGCGGATAAAGGCGAAAAGCTTGGGAGCCCATCCTGGGGTGAATTCCCCCTCATATAACACGTCATTGTGTGGTGTAGCAGACCACGTAAGGTTCCTACTACCCCTCTTCTGGATAATAATGTTAAAACAAGCTATGTACTGTGCGTTAACTGATAAATTAAAGAGGACGACTTCTCAAACATTTTGTTGTGAATTATTAGATTATTATTAGATCTTGTAAACGCAAATGTATATAAATCGATTTTGTATTAGATTTCTTTTTGACTATTGATACATAACAAATAGTGTTGAATGAACAATAGCGTACTGTAAGCAACGTGGGCACACAAGTTGGAGCAAATGTTCATGGACTTGTCTCTACGCCGCGGCTAGCCGCTTGCGGCGTAATGAACATTTTCAGTTGGCAAACAAATACTTCTATATGTCCAACCCCCTCTCCAAAGGAAACACGACAAATGTGGCTCCCTTTTATAAGATAACATGCACACACAAACTTGGAACTGTATTATTGTTTGTTAGGTTGATTGATTAATGATTCCGGGCGCGTCAACTGCTGTCGTTTGCCCCGAAAGTGTAGTGCATGTTATTTCCTCGAGAGGTGGCGACGATCTTCCCCCGCTGGATGGCGAGATCCGGCGCCGACCTGCCGTCGGCTAGCGGGGTCTTCCCCAACCAGGTATCTCGGGCACCGTTCCAGCCGGCACAATCTCAGTCTCCCGGCATGCGTGGTCGTGAGGGGCAGGTGTGTGTGTGTGTGTGTATGTGTAAGTAAGAGGTGAGGATAGGACAAAGAACATGAAGGCTGTCTGTGGCCTGTTTGTTAAGGATAGTGCTCAGGCATTCGCCTGGTGTTGATCGGAGAAATCTCGGAAAACTACCGATCAGAGCAGCCGGCCGCTAGAATTCTCCTCCAAACAACGGCTGAACTCGATCTAACTAAGGAAGCGCCAATAGAAGGAACTGCATTTATAAGTGTGGTATATTTCCAATTTTCATTAAAACTTCCGTCATTTACAAAATTGCAAACAATCTTTGTTTAAAACCCTAAGGATTTTCTTTTAGAAAGAAATTTAAGGTTTCAAGAACCACAATTCGTGATTTTTGCTTTAAATAGGTGGTGAATCCCCTACACCTTATCGCTTGTTATTATTAACCAGTTTCCTCCGCATAAACGCTAATTTTTTATAAAATCGTAAAAACAAAAAATAGAATACCGACATTTGTTCAAAGCGTCGTTTGATTATGTAAAGAACATCCTCCGAGCTGGCGTAAGTGAGCATGAGGCTCGAGTTAGTGAGTCGAAGATAGCGAATATTCTAAGTTCGAAGACTGAGTAAATTCAAATGCGAAGATTGGGTGAATTCAAATGCAAAGATTGGTGGTGTCGCAAAGCCATGCTCACTAATAGCTTGACAAATGTGTACTTTCACAAAAAATGTCGGTGTTTATATTTACAGGTGGTGCATTGCGGCTTTAAGCTGAGGTACGCTTTTAGTTCTCTACAACATACATGGTAAATAGGTATATTGGTAAATAGAAAACATTTCTATTCACACAGTTTTTAACTGTTTTTGACGTAAAATAAATAAAAAGACAGCTACACAAATTCACTATGAAAAAAACCAATGATGTTTAATGCATTGTTCACCTTTTGGATTGTATAATTCTAAACAACCTGTAACAAATATTGCACCTCAGCTTCTGGGTCAATGACCTCCATCTCGATCAGGGTTTTCGTCCAGCTTCCCTGATCCTTTGAACAAATGCTGAGATGGCCCTTTGTTTTGCTTTTGGACATAAATGTAACTTATTATCTGTGCACGTCTTCTAGAATTCCGTGGGAAATATAGTTATTCAAAGTATAGTTCTCTATGTTGTCGCGACAGAAAGTATTATTCCTTCACGAAGAACATGATGAGGGACAAAAGCCCAAATCTATGATTATTTCAAGGGCTGATTCGCGTTTGAAAATAGATTTTATTACATTGGAGAGAATATTTTGTAAACAATTCTTGCCAACAACGCTCTTTTCTTTCTGTTTTCAGAATTCAACCTGCATATGGCTTAGGGTAGGGATCCCAGAATTAAGAACACGTGCACGGAATATACTTCTTCCAGTAACACGTCACACACAGTTTTTAACTGTTTTTGACGTAAAATAAATAAATTTTCAGAAATATGTTTTTGCAATGAATAGTGATTGTATTGTTTCATAATTTGTAAAGCTCTCTAATTTCATTATACTTGGGTTTTCCTAACCTTGGCGGCTGATGGTAGTATCTTCAAGATGGAGTTCGGCACGACTTTTTGAGTCATTCTCAGTCCTGCCGGTAAAGTCGCTTCATCTGCACCACTGCTTGATGCGGTCGCGATCATGCGACGTCTTGCGGCAGGACTGAAAATGACTCTGAAAATCGTGCCGAATTCCATCTTGGAGATACTACCCGCAGCCGCCAAGGTTAGGAAAACCCAAGTGTAGTCATCGCGACTTAATACTGAACGACATGAAATATTTCGCTTTCTATTTTCCGTATAATGAATATGTGGAACATTTGTAATTTCTCTACAGCGATATCCTACACATATCTAATTTTCGGCGTACATCCTTACTGCTAGAAATTTTAAGATATGTCCCATCTTTCCAGGCCAAATTTCAATCATATTGGTTCTTGTGACTTCGACGTTTTTTGCATAACTTCGTCAAATTGTGGATCTTTCAATGATGACATGCACCTTTTTATACTAGTGCCGCTACAACAGCACGTATTCGCTCGTAATTTCACGCAAAATTACGCGAAAAGTACTCAAATTTTCGACAAAACTGTACATGACCTAATTTCAAAATCTATCTTTAAGCAACAGATTTTACTGGGAGGAAAAATCTCTAATATTCATATTTTAGTTGTAGGAAGACTCTGAAATAATTTTGAACTTTAGCAATTTTCGAAAAATCACTTTTTAACGAACGTGAGATCTGCACCATTCCTTTAAACGTCCTTGACACTATCCAACAACAAACTTTAATCAAAAACGATTCAGCCATTTTTTGAAAATTTGTAAAATGTCCCAGAGGCTTAATGTAAAGTACCCCCCAAAATTAAAATATGATTAATGAAACCTCTGAGACATTTTCAAAAAAAAAAATGTATTACTCAAATTCAAGAAAGTTTATTTACATTTATTGTAGGACACGGCCTATCTTTACAAAAACCGACGGTTTTTTTCTCAATACAATTTAGCCCTCAATTAAAGATCTTTAAATGATGTCTTTTACTTTTTTAAGGAAATGTGAGTAATTGTAGAGTAAAAACACTACGAGGAGAAAACGTTTCGTTCGGTATCAAATGCATTCCCATTGTTTATTTTAAACAATCATGTTCATTGTTACAGTTTCAAGATCAAATAAGGGGCTATCCATAAATTACGTGAGGCCTTTAGGGGGGGTCAAGAGAATCTTACCTAATCTTAGGAGGGGGAGAGGGAGGGGTCTCGGCAAATATCACGATTTTTTTTCGCTATTAACAGTGCTACCAGAGGAAAAAGACCCGTTACGTAAAATACGTTTTTATACTAAAATACGGCTCAATCTTGCACAATAATTTTTATTTCGATTATGTGAATGCACACAGGCTATCACTCAGGTGGGCATCCGACGGTCCCCGACCCTGAAAAGCATGTCGGAAAATCATTTGCTCCCTTCCTTATTCGCTACTGCTACCCATTCAACCTTCGCACGCCTTCATCAGCATGCACTATGACCTCTATTGCCCAAGTGGTGGTGGTGATCTAAAGAAGAGGTACTGCAATACATGTGGTATCTACTTTTTGAGAGCTGCAGAGCATCGACGTTTATTTATTTATTTATTTATTTAGTCAAAAACTGTATGTGATGTATGGGGGCGAAAATCATCTGCGCACGCTTTCTTGAGTTTCAGAATCCCTTCCCAACAAATGAACTGTTAATAGTTAAAAGATGAATAATAATAATAATAATAATAATAATAATAATAATAAATTTTAAAAAGCGAGGGATTAACATTTGAGAAACTAGATATTTTCGTTGCCGAATTATAGAAAACTTATTTTTAACGGTAAAGGAACGAACAGATTTGATTTTTCTGTATTGTTAACAAAATAGAAACTCAGCCTAAGCTCTACTACCACTACAAGCAAAAGGAAAGTTCAACAAAACGTGCGCATAGTGAAGCTACATTTACGTCCAGAAGCAAATCAAACGCGCGGTCCACAGTGCACCAGCTGCACCAGCACGCACAGTGTGACCTCCACGGATCGTGACACGTCGAGCTACTGAGCTTCTGTGTGCAAGCGACCACGGTTTAGAGTGGTTGAATCACAGGGAAGTTGAAGGAGCAGATGAATTTACGGAAACTCGTACGGACATGTTGGTTCCAGTAGTCACTCTTGAGATCGCACATGAGTGCCCGTGGATTGAATTACAATGAATTATTGCACTGTTTTCAGAAGTGCAATAATATTCATTGTAATTCAGTTAATCCGTTCTCAAAATACTAGTCATATCTAGTCTTCAATAAATATAACTAAGCAAATTACGTTTAAAAAATCCCAATGTAGACAATCACAAATTAACGTATAATCACAAATTAACGTAACGTACAACGTATTAAAAATACGCATTTTGATAAATCTCACGTGACATGAGAAGGGGGGGTCGAGCCAAATCTCACGATATCGCACCAAGGGTGAGGGGGAGTCGAAAAATCGCCAAAATCGCCTCACGTAATTTACTGATGGCCCCTAACCCATCAGTACCCAATCTTACCCACCCCAACGAAATAATTTCTGTAATGCTCCATTTATAAGGTAGCAAAGAAGTTGTCAGATTACTTTGCAAAATAATTATAATTATCAAAAGGCATCACTGTTTAATAAGCCATCCGCTTTGCAAACCGCATTATACAACATGATATGCATGTACATGGAATCAAAAACAGAAAAGGAAAAATTATATATTTTAGTAGGCAGACATTGCCCAACAACATCCAAAATGATGCTCAAACGAGCACGAAATTTAAAACCTAAAATTTCACATGCAGGTTTGCAAAGTGTCTTATGTGTATACGTGTCGGACTGGGAATGTGTTGTGCTATTGAAGTTGTGACCTGTCAAAATTTGAGAAGAGAGCAAAGCACGAAAGCGTGATAAATGCATTGCAGACAAAGTGCTTTAATAACACCACATTTTCCGTAGTTACCAAAGCTCCTACAGAAGGGTACGAAAATATGCTGCAGTCACAAGCACCTTACATGCGTGACTTAGATCGTAAAATGTTCTTCTGAATGCCACGGCTAAAGATTTTCTTACATCATACGAACATTTGAAAAAAAAACACGAATGACACATATATTGGAGCTTGAATCACTTTCACGGGACAGATATTGGAATAGCCAGTAGTAATCATAGATTTTAACGCACAAAAAAAAGTATGCCGAAACCCGGGATCGAACCAGGGACCTTTAGATCTTCAGTCTAACGCTCTCCCAACTGAGCTATTTCGGCACGATGTCCTACACTCGTAATGATAACGCTGTAAATAACTTGGTAATCTTTTTTCTATTACCAATTAAGATTTTCTTGTGTTCCACTTGCTACACTATAAAGAATGGATGAAATTGTATTTGATATTATACAGGTTAAATCACTAATATTTCATCAACGTTGCACCTAAACGCCGCATTGGACACGAGAGCTTAGAAACGTGCTCTCCGCGCGCTCTGTTGGACGACAGCCAACACCACGGCGCATGCGCGCGTGACGTCACACCGCAGTTGCCACGAACTCTAGGCGACATTGTTTACAAACAAACATGAAGCAAAACCGAACCGCGAGAAAATATTGAAGATCGTTTGGCTGTATCTCTAAGATAGGCGGGAATCAACGATGGAAATTAACGCTTCGAAATAATATTGTTCTTAATTGGATAATTTAAACTTCCTGTTGAAATGTTGATTCTACAAATTTACTAAATTATATGGGCACTTCCGAGGATGTCGATTATATTCGCAATATTATATCGACTGTACACATTTAAATTTCGAAGAGTCACATTCAACAAAAAGAAGCAACGCTTTTAAAATCTGAACATATCTTTGGCCATAAATTAAAATGCACACCAATTTAACACAGCATACACTCGTCATTATTATATGGCGCATATAGAAAATATTTTTTTAATAGAGAAGATCATCAAAATTTCTCTTAAAATTATTTAACTCAAAATAATAAAAAAAAATAAAACGGTCACAAAATAATAAAAATAATATTTCAGATTTTGGGATGACAGCGGGGATGTGTTTCCCCACATATTGTTTGGTATGTACGGTATATTGGAGTAGACACTTCCGTAATCTGTACTGCATCTACTGAATCATTCCCCAAATAAATTGGTACTTGTGAACAGTTGTGAAGATGTTAATTCACATACTTCAGAAAATAGTAGTGCATAAAGATCCAGAACCTAAGCTTCTAATGTAAAATTTATTTAAATATACCACAATACAACACTTGCCCAAATCCATTTAGTACTTCATCATCATCAAACACTTTGCTGAGTCTTTTGAAAAGCCATCATCAATGATATGACAGAGCAAAGAATTCATCCTTTACTAGAAGCATGGAGAAAAATGTTTGCCCTGTATTCTGAAATGAATTAAAACAATAAGATTACATTTTTTATTATGCCCATTCATTATGGGAATTTCGTTTCGCAGCTCCAGCCTAATCTGCTTAGTATCTTTACTATGGGTTTTTGAAGCTAGTATATATGTATAACTTTTATATTTAAAATCAAAATAACTTAATAATATTTGATTTATATTGAAGAATTAATTAGCAAAATACTGTTTATATTTTAAAAAAAGGTATAAAAAAAAACAGAAACAAAATATTCTCACATATTGATATGCAATATTTTGAGAGTGTATTTTACTACACAGTTGACTCCAGTTATAGCGAACTTCAGGAGACTAACATTTTTCGTTCACTACATCCAATGATGTCAAAGCTAAATAGAATTTGTTCATAACAATTGATTTTATTAATATAGAGATACAGCAAGAAACATCAACAGCACGGACTGAAAATTTCATTATCTTTATTTGTTCTAAAAAAATAAATTATTTTAAATTGTTTGCTTTGAACATTTTCATTAGTAATTTCTCTAAATCCTTCTCCAGAGTTTGTACTGTCTCCATACTTGATTCTGCATTCTGCACTGTTGGAACACCATCTCATTCTCCTAAGACTCTTTTACTCACCTAATAACATACAAGATGCTTTCGGTAGCAGGATGGCCCAAGCGGCTAATGAAACCAATTGCTTTCCCGCGCGGTGCGAGGCTGTGGCAGTCGCATGCTTTCTGTCGCCTACATAGAACTCAACGCACTTTACATCGCGGAATATCAAGTAACACCAAGATTGAAACTGAAGCAAGCTATCGCGCATCGTCGCCCCAGTTGTAGACCATGACCATTGTCTACGAAGTGAAAATGAGTGGCATAAGGTCATCAGTAAGATGACAGTAAGATTCTGTGTCTGCTACCTTTACCACAGTGGAGACTTCGATTATGACCTTTGGCTGACCATGTTTCTTTCAAGCTCTCTAGTGTTGGAATTTGTGGCACTGAGGCAATATATTCTTTCAAGGAGGGAATTAATTTCCAGGACAATGTATTTCCAACATTCATTGTAGCCGAGGTTCAGGTTCACTATTACCAAATCTTCTTATGCTTATTTATAATGTAAGTGAAATGGAACCAGTGACTTACGTTCACTATAACCGAGGTTTCACTATATCCAAGTTCACTATAACTCAAGTCAACTGTATTTGCTTAATTGCCTCACGATGAAACAATGTATTTTGAAAGAACCTAAGCATCACATTCTTCAAAAGAAAGGAATATATGACGTTTTAGAGTACATTTTTTCCATATAGTGACAACAGATGCCTATTTCAGTAGCTCATGGATATCGATACACATCTTTGAATTATTGACCCTCAAATGCTTTTAGCTGTTCATTACAAGGGAAAGCATTTTTTTTATTTCTCATGACAGCATCACATTACAACATGATTAGCCAGATGCAGTAATTTTAAGAAATAGTGTTGTGGAATGTCAGCAAATTATCATCTCGGTTATTCATGTTTAAAAAAACCAAACTTGCTGTATACGTGGTACAAGAATTAAATGTGTTGAGATCTGCTTACTACACTGGGAAGATGGGGTTTGCAGTGAAGAAGAAACAGATTCAGAGAAATATCCTTGCTGAGCAGAATATGAATTTCATCACCAATTAAATTCATTGAATTGAAAATCAAGAAAGGAATATTTAAAGAAATGCTGTCATAGCATTTAGGAGTCTTACCATGGTGGCAAAGATTAAATCTAGGGGAAGTATTTTGCTATGGAAAAGAATTTACACTAATACCACTTAGTTAACTAGATCCTAATAGAAAAACTTTTTTAAGTCAAGCATGTAACAAACATGATGGTAGAATGTACAAATATCAAAGAGAAAAATAGTTTTTAATGAAACAGGTTGGACAAGAAATTCCAAATTACACAGCACATCCAGATGACAGCACGCCTAAGAAATACAGGTAAGGCAATAGGAAAGAAACAGAATTGCTTCCCATCAGATCAGCAGCAGGTTTTCTAAGGTGCTACGTGCAAATCTTCTCATTTCTGCTAGCATTCAGTTTAAAAAATGGAATAATCAGCAGTTTCAAAATTTCCCGAAAAACTACAATCAAAGAGGATTTCTAGAAAATTCTACAGTGAGAAATTGAAATCTGTATTGCCCCATTAGTGCATGAGATTAGAGAGAACAGAAAAGTAATTTAAATAGCTTTAAGTAATTTGATTGTACATCCCCATTTTATGTGAATATTATCAGCTTTTAGTGCATATTTCACAGATTTTAAGTGGATATTAATCCTCCCTCTATTCATGAGAGTTAAATGGGATTTAGGGGTGCCTCAATACTCATTTTCAACCTTTTGAGGGACAAGATTGTTTAACCTCCTCCTTCGTATATCATGTTAACTTTGGCAAAACAAGCCTTTTAAAATGAATGCATTATATAATTCTGGAATGATCACCAGTTCTTTTCTCTTATTTTGACAAATTCTTGTAGCACCACATTGTGCACTACAGTTTCTAGCTATACTACCACATTTCTATACTACTACCAGTGCTACAACCAGGAATTTTCTAGGGGGAGGAGTGCATAGTCTTGTGGACTCAATGTTTTCTTACAAAGAATTTGTTGTTGTCTTTTTTTTTTATTAATTTAAAATTTAATTTTGTTTGCTGATTTATAGTAATTAATAATGTATTAAATTGAGATACTGAAAGACTCATGTTACTATAGAAAAGTAGTAAAACTATATTTGTGAGAGAGTCGTTGGCTTCTGGGGGAGGGGGGCTGAAGCCCTATGAACTCCCCACCCCAAAAAACTTATTGTAAATAACATTAAAAAATAAAAATAATAGTTATACTACTGACTACTGCACTTCTATCATATGGCCATTCTATACTACTATACTATACCCTTCTATACAATCACATTTTTTGTACTCACCAAAGTCATTTGCTGCATGGAAACCTGTTTCTGTCAGGACAGAAACAGCATCTGAGTCTATGTTCTTGGTGGTTTCAGGGGATTCTCCTCGAGTCCCAGCCTACAAATGAAGATCACTGCATCTTACTTTTGGCTCAACAATTAATAGTGCTATAGAACTACTAAATATTTTACATTCAACACATAACATTTTATAGCATTTGTCTGTTACAAATGATTGCAAAGTTTTCCAAATCAACAAAATTTCTCTAGCAATACATTTTACTAAAATGTTATAATTTACTAAAATGTTATATCTACAGGCAAAATTACAAACTGACTGTATTTTAAAAAATTATTTCGATTTTTATAACTTGTGCCTTTTCCTTTCCATAGCTACTACTTTCAACATAGTACTTCCTTAATCGGTAAGGACTTATAAACTTAGTTTTGGCTATCCAAAGTGACCCCATCCTTTAAATACGTATTATGTCAGTGTCTGTTTTGCATATCTGACGGTCTGCATTCTCATAATATGATCTTCCCAGTTTTTTTTAATAAACTTCTACAAATTCAACTGAATTATTAATTGTTAGGGTGATCTAAAAATCCTGTTTCATTATTCTGTCTCCTTTAGTAACATTTACAAATGTTCTTGATTACCTCATTTGTTCCGATTTCCATTTGGTGTCTCTGTGTTTTTAAAACTCATGCTTCACTACTATATAATAAGGTTGGTTTATTCAGTGGTGGCAACATATCTCATGGTAGTTCACAATTAATATAATGATAATGAAATAACAAATGGTTAGGTGGATCTGATCGGAAGATAAAATATATTTTAACGTAAGATGCCATGCCCAAATTGTTTTTATGTTTTTCTCTTCTATATTTATAAATGTGATCCATGAAAAGTTAGTAACAGAGAATGAAGTAATCCAGAAAAAGTTGCAAATCTCTTCAACCAACACTTTCCAGAATTGAGGTTGAAGTCGCAAAGGGAATAAAACCACATAATTCAACATAATATGCTCCCCAAAAAATTTGACACTGTTTATTTCCAAAACTACTTCCAGTGAAATCCTCAGAATAGTAAGTAAACTAAAAAATAAATATTCATCTGGTTTGGGTGGACTTCCGGATTATCTTTTAAAAAATTGCGCGTCTGCCTTTATGCACCTGTTAACTAACATTTTCAATGCTTCTTTATGCACAGGAAAATTTGCAGATATTTTCAAAATAGTAAAAATTAAGCCACATTTTCAAAAAGAGAACAAAAATGAAATTCAAAATTACTAGTCCATTTCTCTTTTCTCAGTTTTCTCAAAAATATCAGAGAGGCTTTTCTATATGTGAACTTTTCTCAGGAAAAACAAAGCTTTTTCAGACTAAACAACACAGTTTTAGAAAATCAAAATATGTGTAACCTACCATTTTTTTTCTTAAAGATGTTGCTTTATCAGTTAACCAAAGTGAAGCATCTATTGGAATATTTTTAGATCTTTCGAAAGCCTTTGATGTTACTGACCATAACATCTTGCTCTCAACATTACCTTCATATAGAATTTGTGATATTGCCCTAGATTGGATAACCTTACATAACTTACACATCTATCTCAAACAGTAGAAATACCATACTGGCACGAAAGAACCTTTTTTTATTGAACTTTCCAATTCTTTGCCAATTGAATATGGGATCCTGCAAGGTTTGATCTTAGATCCTATCCTCTTTCTGTTAAACAAAACAATATGCCCTTGTCCATTAACAATGGAAGAAAAGTTCTGTTTGCCAATGAAAAGAATATTCTTGGCAAAACAAAAACAATAAATAGTAAGATTTCAAAAGTTTCAAATTGGTTTCTTAATAACAAATCAATAGTTAATGAAGGAAAAACAGTTTCAATGCATTTTTGCATTTCAAATCAGCAATCACATGCTGTATTGAAAATGAACAGTACATAATTAGCTGTTGTTGAGGAAACAAAATTTCTGGGTCTCCTAATTCACGCAAATTTCAAGTGGAATATTCCTAAAACAGAATTGAACACTAAATTAAGTTCATTATGTTACACATTTGGAATTCTTTCAAATTCTATCGGCCTTCATGCAGCTCGTTGTGGGTTTTTGGCACATGCACATTCATACCTGATCATCCTACAGTACACAGCCCTTAAGATTGCAGAAAAAAATTATTCGACTACTAAAAAAATGCAAGTGATTCCTGCAAGACTCTCTTCATTGAATTTGGAATCTTTCCATTGCGTTGAAAAAAATAACCTATTCATTTACAAATCTGTAGTTTTTGTCAAAACTCATTCAGTACTGATATTTACAATTACAACACACATCATAGAAATTACATCAGGTGTCAGTATCAACAACTCACAAGAAGAAATCCCCATGTAATATGTGTACATCACTATACAACACAATGCCAGATGTCATTAAACAATGAAAATTGGTACACTAATTTAAGTTCAAAGTAAAATCTATTCTGCTGCATAATTGTTTCTATACAATTAGAGACTAAATTGATCATCAAAAAGAAAAATAATGATTATTTTAATAAAACAATGATATATAATGGATGAGTTTACATTTTTATTGTATAATTAAAAGAAAGACTTAATATGCCTGTAACAAGTAAAGTACTTCAGTTACCGTGTCAATATCTCGATCAGGTTTTTGTCCAATTTCCCTGATCCATTGAGCAAATGCTGAGATGGCCCCTTATTTTATTTTTGGAGCTTCACTATGAATACATTTTGTTGAGCTCTTCTGTTTGCTTGTAGTGGTAAAAGTTGAGCTGGGGGAGTCTATTTTGTTAGCAATGCAAAACCATCAAATACGTAGCACTTGCCTGCTTGTGTAAGTTCCAATGGTGTGCTTATCAGAGGGTCAACCCACCGACTAGTAAATTGAATAGGAACAATGCCATTTAGATAGAGAAAAGCTGGCCTGGGAAGGGCAAAGGCTTGGAACATCATCTAATACTAATTAGATTGGGTTGAAAGCTGTGGATTCAAGTCCTGCATAAGGTATTTTCACCACGCTGTCACGGCTTGGTTGGTTTCCCACATCATCCACACCATCTATTTCACTCATCTGGCATCACCATTCATCCCCATGGTCACTATATCACCCCTCACACAGTGGAAGGAAAAAGCAAACCAACGGTATGATCACTTGTGCAAAAAAGGGGAGGATATAAAGGAGTAAGAATTTGAGGGTGATTTTCATCATTTTGAATATTTCACAATCTCAATATTTCACTATTTAAATGATGCACACATGTTAAACAATCTGTCATACATCTGTATAAACATGAGGCAATATGCACAAGTTGATGAACTCATAACCTCAACTCTTTGAAAATGTGACAGACTGACATGAGTGGTTAAAAATTCAATTAAATAGACCCATCACATTATATCAACACAATTTTCAAGTTGACATGTTTTTAAAAAATTTGTTTTGTTTTTTTGATAATGCAAGTTATTTGAATTATCAGAAGATTCTAAATTAAGGCATTAAAATGTCATACAATGTAAAACAACAATTGTTATATAAACAATAAATTTTTGTCTGTGTTTGTATGAATTGGCCACAACAATATAAGGCACTACAGAATAACACTGCCAAGCTTAATCTGTGTGCAACAATATCAATGACTTCTTTGTAAAGAAAAGAAGAGCTACCACAAAATTTGATGCATCTCTTACGAAAAGGGAAAGGCAGACTATTTTGTTACAATGAGAACAAAAATAATTTGATTGTGGGAATTCTGATGTAGTGTATTATTCAATTATTTCCTCATCTTTGTAATAACATTTGCTATTAATTATTATTACTATTCCCCATTTCTTATATTTATTTTTAAGTTTTTTTCTCTCTCCTTTTTTTCTTCTTTCTTTCTTTCTTTTGAATATGAGAATGTATATTTCTTCATTTATATTTATAATCTGAAATTTGAACTGCTATTATCTGTATTAATTCCCCCCCCCCCCATTGCATTTCATTTTTGCAATTTTATCTGCTACATGTTCTTTATATTTTGCAATCATAATGTGTCTTTCGTTATTGATATTTTATAATGTTGAATTTGAACTGCTACTAATCCTCCCGTTGCATTTCTTTTTTTGAAATTTTATCTATCTGTAACTAAAAACTCTAAATGTATCCATTAATTGTAATTTAATTTTCTATCTTATTTTGTACTTATTTATAATTTTGTTATATCTTTCTGTATCTTGTAGACTGACAATGACAGCAAAGCCGTCGAAAGCCGACTATCTTAATAAAACTAATATGTTGACGAAGATGACCTCTTTTATTTCTTCTCAAAAATAATTTGAGCTAGTATTCTTTTGAAGTCTTTTGTGTCCACATTAAATGAGACACCTAGGGCTTCAATATGTTACACCCCTACATACAATTGAGGCCTGATTGAAGCTCAGCTTTAATAAACTAGCCATTTTGACCACTCCTTTTGAAACCTTTCCGGGTTGAACTCCTTAGGTAATTGAAATTATTGAAGGCGTTGTCATTGTCAACAATATTATTTATTATAGAAATAGCAGCTTCGAACTCCTTAGGTAACTTGAAAAGTGTTTGCTCTAAAGAGGAGTTCAAGTATGAGGTGGCCTAGTGAGGTTTAAAAATGTCATTTTCCAGGAAAGGCATTACTGATTCACTTATCCACACTGAAAGGGTTCTTTAAGTATGTGTAGATGACAGTAGAAACTAGTTTTACTAACAGTTCAAATTTCATACATAATTCAACAACTTTCTGTATATTTTTTTCAATGTGTATTTAAAGCAAAGAACATTTTTGCAAGTTTTAAAGGCATGCTAATAGAAAATTTTTAATGCAAAATCTTTTTAAAAGGAAAACTATCACAATAAAATTTCCTACATTCCACGTCAAGTTGGAATGTCACAAAAATAGTAATATTTCTGCAGTATTTCACTGATAAGAAATGAATGTCACTTGCTACAATTCAAGAAAACAGCTGAACTTGAAAAGTGTTTGCTCTAAAGAGGAGTTCAAGTATGAGGTGGCCTAGTGAGGTTTAAAAATGTCATTTTCCAGGAAAGGCATTACTGATTCACTTATCCACACTGAAAGGGTTCTTTAAGTATGTGTAGATGACAGTAGAAACTAGTTTTACTAACAGTTCAAATTTCATACATAATTCAACAACTTTCTGTATATTTTTTTCAATGTGTATTTAAAGCAAAGAACATTTTTGCAAGTTTTAAAGGCATGCTAATAGAAAATTTTTAATGCAAAATCTTTTTAAAAGGAAAACTATCACAATAAAATTTCCTACATTCCACGTCAAGTTGGAATGTCACAAAAATAGTAATATTTCTGCAGTATTTCACTGATAAGAAATGAATGTCACTTGCTACAATTCAAGAAAACAGCTGAAACAGCAGTGAACTCAATATCTCCATTGTCAAATTATCTATGTGGTTGTACAGGATGACACATGAAGACAGATAACATAACAGATGAAGATAATGCAAGATACTTTTGTAAGTTTGTGAAAAATTCAACAAACTTGTCACACAACTTGTTCAAATAAAACTAGTTCTTTTGAGTCACAAGGAGGCACAACTGTCTTGTAAGTACAGTTCAGAATACTCCCGAGTTTCTGATAACTGGAATATTCCTGCTTTCTTTCTCATTCAAAATTCTAAAAAGGAATAGATATTTTTAATCACTTACACAAAACAGCTCTTTGGTACCACATACAGTTCAACATTACAATGTAATAAGGAACAAAATGACACATAATAAATATCACATTTAGATTTCACATCAGATCAGACATTCAAATGATGACTTATAAAGTTTCTCAAAAACTCAAAAGTTTTCTGTAAAAATCAGCTCAAATTTCCGCATTTTCAGAAACGTTCAAATGTTATTTTCACAAAAACAGCTCCAAATTTTGTCTTCAAACTACTAGTATAGATAATGCTAAGAACGCTGTATAAGCTAACATAAAAGTCATTTTGCTGTGTGCTTTTGTTTTTTCAAAAATTACGAAAAAAAATTTTTTCTGTTAATATACACATTTCCAGCAATTTGTGTACATTGTCGCATCACCCATCACCCTGGTGGCGTCACCTGAACAGCCCAGATCATGACTCTGGCCGCGGAAGCCTACAATCACTATCATTCACTATTAGTTTTTATATGAGAGATTTAGGTTTGTCATAAACTATTTAATTCTATTTTGATAAAAACTTCAAGTTTTCTTTATTGAATCACATTTCTCTTTTTTGAAATAAATTTCACTTATCAGTCAAGACTGTGAAAAACAAAACTACAAAATGTTGCAAAAAGATATAATGGGATCATTTGTATTTTATGTCACCATGATTTTTCCAAATAATGATATCATAAATAATGATATGATAAATAACGATATTGCAGAAACAGGTTAACTACAACCATGAATTCCACAGCTGGCAAGAGAATATACCAAATTACCTGAGACCATATGCATCATTGCTACCTAAAAATTGAACAATACATACACAGTGAATACACAGTTCACTCAAATTTCTCTACTTTTCAGAGTATGACATATAATTCGACTCATCAATAACAGTAATTCCATCAGCAATATAATGTTGAGAAGTTACTGACACTGGAGTACATTTTAACAACTTTCATTGATTTATTGCAAATTCCTGATTTTAAACAGCTCCACAAACTTTACAAGTCATGCCCTGAAAAGTAGGGAAATTCTACATAACCATTTATTCATTGTGCATACAGATATAAAGTTTGTTTTTCCTAATTTACGCACTTACAAGAGATGACATTTTAAAAACACAGTAATTCCATCAGCAATATAATGTTGAGAAGTTACTGACACTGGAGTACATTTTAACAACTTTCATTGATTTATTGCAAATTCCTGATTTTAAACAGCTCCACAAACTTTACAAGTCATGCCCTGAAAAGTAGGGAAATTCTACATAACCATTTATTCATTGTGCATACAGATATAAAGTTTGTTTTTCCTAATTTACGCACTTACAAGAGATGACATTTTAAAAACACAGAATGTACCTCTCCCTTTGAAAAATTATTAAAAATGAAAGAATATTTACTTTTATATCATTTTTTTATTTCTAAAATTCAGTGACTAATAATTAAAATAATAATAATAATAGGAATATTAATAATACTGCAAATAAAGAGACCTAAACACAAACGAATACTCAGAAAATGGCTGATTGATACGGAAGAAACTGATATTAAAGACTTCTTCCTTGTAAATACTAAATTCAATTTTTAGAACGTTAGTTAGGCATGTTCTAGATTGCAATTTTGTATTGAAATCAACACATTATCATTTTATCTTTATTTCCGCTTATTGTTTTGTATTTTTTTAAATTCTTTTTTATATTTTGTATAAAATGATGTGAAATAATTTAAATAGAATAAATAATTTGTATTTGACAACAAGTTCACACACAAGAAAATATCCTTCATGAAATAATGTATCCATTATATATTATTTTGTATATTTTACAACTTGTTAAATGAATAAATAAATAAAATAAATAATAGTAATAATAATAGTACCAATACTATTCCAGATGGTTCAAAGGCAAAAAATTGAGTAGCTACACAGACAAAACGTACAATATGCAAAGCTTTTTTCTCGCCATTTCTAACAGGATTTGGCACATGTAAATAATAAGTCAAATCACATTGTTATTGTTCAAGCATTTCCCCACGCGTTTCTGTAATGCTCCTGGGATGTGGCAGGGAAACAGGGACAAGGTTCACACATGGATCTGGGAAAAGCAGAGACATTACACTCCATTACTAAGGGCTTAAATTAGTTCAATCTTAAACTTGTCAAATAAGCTTTTAACACATTGAGAGCCACAAGACCATTGGCAGCCTCAGCTGAGATCCCTCCGAGAGGCGAGAAGGCTGCTGGCAAATTTTGAGGACACAGAAATTCTAGAAGTTTTAGTTCATGACATCAAGTGACTGTATAGGGCGATTTTTATATAGCTGCTTCTCAAGGTCTGTCTTCACAGTGGCGTTATGTCACAGCATTTCGCGTCTTTGTCAATCGTGCCACTAGCTGTTGCGTGATCGCGACTATATCAAGCACAGCTTCATCACGCAACATCTAGCGACACAACCGAGAAAGACGCAAAATGCAACGACATAATGCCCCTGTCAAAACAGGTCTTAAGAGGCAGCTTTTTAACAATCACACAATAGTGACAACTCTCATCCCTTTTGGGTGAAATGTAAAATAAATCTGAAGCAAGACCTGCGGATTGCTCAATATCTGCCTACCAATACTACCAGTGTACTGCAAATAATTTAAATTGTTCATACAACAATGTATCACAGTTTGGCCGCGAGGTGAAATCAATGCACTTCATGTCAGTGTCACTCAATGCGTTAATCATGAACATGGTCATTACCCGGGCTAAATTATTGGAGGAGAAGGTTCAATAGACAAGGTGCAAATGCAGATTCCCTTCTAATATACTCCAAATACCAAAACATAATGAGGGGCAAGCCTATAAGGATAAATAGCATGTTATTAGGACAAACATTTTGGAAGTTCATTTATATTTGACTTCAAATCAAGAAATTACTCTAATGCAAAAACTAATCCATCGAATCTCAAAACGAAAGGATATTCTCATTGTTTGACGATATGCTTGTGGAAGAGCACCCTCATTTTCTTTGTCGCTTACCGCCTGACCGCGATCCAACCCATTTCTCTCCCAGCTCTTCCCCAGTCTTGCGGAGAAAGAATCCTCAGGGGCAGCATATCGTCGCCAGTCGTATGTGTGACCAGTTTCTGGTTCAGCCTCTTGAGGAACTGTGTAGCGGTGGGGATCATAGGAGCGGATACCACCACCACCACTTGTTGCAGGAACAGCATCAGGCCTGCACAACAAAACATACTCTTTAATATTCCAGCCCAAACTTTTGAAAAATAGAGTCTTCTCTTGGATAGGGTAGAAACCAACATGTTCTCCATGGTGTTCTATTTTCACAACCCTATAACTTTTTTTTTATTTATTTTATTTTTGTCTGAAACTTCATACATAAAACTTATATTCAGTTCTTAAATACACAAATTTTTTTAGCACTTCTACAATTAACTCCAAGGCAACATCTTTCTTGCACTACTGCTCCTCTTGTAAAGATTCACCTCTTTGCATGGCAGGAGAATAACTCAATTGATTTTAACTACAATTAACTACAATTAACTCCAAGGCAACATCTTTCTTGCACTACTGCTCCTCTTGTAAAGATTCACCTCTTTGCATGGCAGGAGAATAACTCAATTGATTTTGCTTATTGGAAATACACAGGACAATTATTTCAGAAATGGAGGAAGAAAATCATAATGAAATCTTCAAGATATTCACAAAAACTTGTGATAGATTAAAAATTTCTTTGTTCAATTACATATAAAAAAAACATTTTATTTTTATTTTATTTGCAAAAATATATTTCAAAAGGGTGACAGTATGTTTTTGACTCTATATAAATCATGATTTTCATTTTAAAAAATTAAAAGTTCCTTTTTATCGATTTCATATTAATTGTTAGAAAAGGTAAATTTTATTAATTTTTATACTTATTTATTTTATAAATTGAAATGTATAGGTATGGTTTTTTATTAAATCATTGTATTAATTATTATTATATGCCCCACATACATCAATAATAATAATAATAATAATAATAATAATAATAATAATAATAATAACAATAACAACAACAACAATAACTAGTAGCATGCAGCAGCAAAAATCCTGCTTAACAAAACCACTTCTAATGGTTTTCCACAAGCTAACAGGTATTCTGTTCAAGAACAACAAAGAAAATTCTCTAGTGTATCACTGCAACACATATATTTAAACACAAACAATCTTCAACAAATATTGCAATATCATAGTGTATATAGTGTATTATCATAATGCAATATCATAATATATAACCTAAAATAGTTCATTATACACAAAGAACATAAAAAAAATTGCCGTTATATAAAGCAGCCTGTGAGGAGCAAACATTAAATGGCGGGTGACCTCTTCCATGAACCCATGCTGTCACATAATGTCAGCTGTGTCGTTATCAGTAACTCACTAAATATGAAAACAGACAGAATAACACAATTGAATATTTTTATTTTTCTGTCAAAATCTAAACCATTTCATTGATTTTGTGTTTTTTCTTAGTTGTTGGGTATCTAAAGAAACTATAGACACCTCTGATAACCACAAGCAGCTTTGTTTTCCGTCAAGTTGTGTGCGCATTGGAAATTACTAATATTAATTCTTTTGCTCCTTACTCAAAGCTGGAGGGAGACCCCGGAGGTGGTGATGGGGGCAAAGGTGATGCAACAGCAGATGGACCATCATCTTTTGCTTCTTCCTCTTCAATCTCCCTCTCCGTCTCTCCATCTTCCTCTGCTTCAACCTCATCAGCGTCGGAGTCTTTCTTGGATGCACTAGACTTAGGAACTTTGCAGCACGTCGTAGGTGCCTTCAAAGCTTTTGATCTTGTTGCGCTTCTGTTCCTCCCTTCTGGAAAGAAAGAAGTACAGGAGGAAAAGAAGAAGAAGAAGAAGAAGAAGAAGAAGAAGAAGAAGAAGAAGAAAAGAAGAAAGAAAAGAAAGAAGAAGATAAAACAATTTTTACAATCAAGAAATATTGAAACTGCAATTTTAAAATTAGAAAACTTTCACATGTAGATTACTTAATTTAGGGACAAAGTACACATACAAGTACAAGTGCATATACAAATTCTACAACTCAGATGTGTATAAAATATAGAGAAATAAACTTGAATGTTAAACAATGATTTTCAAGAAATTTAATGTGTGATCAATTTCCATTACCACACACTAGAGCAGGTGTTTGATGATGTTGAAAATAGTCAAATATGGAGTTTTGTTCTCGAATAATAGTTGGACTATAATGCTAAGTAAGGAACAAATGAAATAATTTTTAAAGAAGTAGTACCAATTAAATAGAAAGTGGCTTTTAAAACTAAGTTGATTCTACTTTTTCTGATCATCAATCCTAACCAATAACAGAAATGATCCAAAATTATACAGCATAATTGACAATAAAGAATAGAATTAAATTTCCATGCATAATATGGATCGTTTTGAACCCAGTAATCTCCCCTTTTTTCTACAATTTAATTAACAGTATTCGATCAATCTTGCCTTTGGAATCTATCTGTATAACATAACGGGTGTCAAAAAAAAGCAATTTTGGGTCCAGATAGTTGTATCTACCTCATTAAGAATTAAAGGTTCTATAGAAATAAAGTAAAAAAGTAAAGTAAAAATTAAAAAAGTGTGGCAAGTCCTTTTCATGTGAGATAAGGCTGATGTGGACTTGAATTTGATTCTACTTTTCTAAACAGAAGCAAATTATTCTCAACTTACTTGGTTGTTCCCATGCTACAGTGCTACATAATGGTTGAGTTTTCTGTTTTTCATTTTGATCAGTAGATGGTTGAGGTAGTCGACGCAATGGTACTCTGCAAATGAAGAATAGCAATCCAGTAACATTAGACTATAACCTGCAACTGGCATTTAACCAGTGCTGAGTTTCTGGGGGAATGATAGGGAACATGCATCCTTTAACATTTTCAATGCTCAGAAAAAAAGAAAGAAAAAAAAAAAAAGGAATCTCAATGAACAAAATTCAAATATCTATGACATTATTAGCAAAAGAGGTACAACATTATATTTAATTTACATCTGGGGAAGTTCATCTACTAATATTAATTCTAGATACTATATATATTATCTGAATTACTTGTGGATGATAATGTTAGGTTAGGTTATCATCTTTACACAGTTTGTACATGTTAAATGTTGGCAACAGATCAGTCGGAGAGTACCACTTAACTTTTTTTTTTAAAATCAGCACTGAACACAACTATCATGAGTGAAAAGTCATCTTTTTTTTATTTTCTTTTGTTGTCTACAGAATATGATTTAATTTTTACAAATATGCTGGATGGGAACTCTTAACAGAAAATGGTAAGGAAGAATTCAAAAACCATTATTATTCAACAGAGTAATTGTAACAGTGGCAATCTAAAGGCAAAGAGAAACAAGGTGGGTTAAGAAAACCACTAAAATTTACATTTGTTTGATTCTTTGTTTTGGTTGCTTTTTTTACTTGCATTTATTATGCTTGACATAAAATGACACAGTAATAGCTTTCTGAATTTCACAGCCACACTGCGATGTGCTGTCTATAGAAATACTAGTATATGTATTATCATTCATTATATTTCAATTGTTTATTTAAATTGAAATTCTAAGTAAATCTGGAGGCACCACAAATTTTCAGCTGTATTACTATGAAATGCAGTTACATTTACTAGTCCTAAGAGACGATAGAAGTGTATAACAGAAGAAAAAGAAGGAAACAAAAGCCAAAGGTAGGGAGAAAAAGTGCCAAAGGCAGGAAGCAAATTGGCAATTTGCTTCAGAGGAATACTTCTCCTGATAGAAAACTTCAGGATGCGACAAATCAAAGAATTGCTGAATGAAATGAACATTTTCATTTAGATAACACTGAATGAATCATACAAATACTCGTGGGTATATTTTCTTATCCAATTTCTTTAATTTTAATATTTCAGAGCGTGCAGCAGAAATGAACATGTTTAAGATTAATTGCATCCGTGTCAACACATGAAACACTCTAAAGGGGATGTTCCATGGCATCTGCCTGTCAATTCACACCCAGCCCACAGGAGCCTGAAAGGGTAGATGAAGAAGGTGAAAATTTGATAATGAAGGGTGGTCAGAGTGTTTGAAGAAGGAAGTGTACCGCACTAGACATTCAAAGAGTTGGACCCTCTTTTTTTTTATATTTTATTTTTTAATTTAAGATTGCATCAACTTCTAGGTCATTAGCGACCACTATTGGTGTTAGCGTTATGGTAACTGTGAAGATGAAACGAAATGGTGAAGATAAGGGGTGAAAGGATGAACACAAGTACAACCACGCCCAAGGCGGGACTCGAACCCACAACCCTTCAGTCCAAGATCACTACGACACTACTGCCTTAGCAATCTCGGCCACTGGCCCGACGACTTTGACCTTGTAATTGGATGTTTGGGAGAAAACATAACTAATTTAACAAACTAATTTAAATTCATTATCAAAAGTAATTTTATTAATTAACAAGAATTAAAAAGAAAATTTAAGTGGAACTCTTGAGGAGAATATAGTCTAATCATTAAATATTTGTTTTCATGTAACAAATATTTTATTTATAGTTTCTGTTCTTATTGTAAAATGATTACTTTGAATGTAAGCAAACAAAACAAAAGTATTCTTTGATACAGCATATACAAGCACATAATTATATATTTTGTATGTTTTGAGGAAGCAGGGTAGTGACTTTCAGCTTCTTCTTCTTCTCCTCGTCCTTCTTCTTTTTTTATTTGTTGCGTGTACAAATGGACGCAACATGTCTCAAAGCCCCTTATGGGCGTTGAGCACTTTGCGCTGGGGAATAATCCTCCATTAATAAGCGCGATTGGGGAGCTTGATTTGGGGCTGGACACTGTGAAGCTGCTGCTCTGCAGAGCGAGCTTGCCGAGTGATAGAGTTAGGAGTGAGGTTGAAGTGGAAGGATGGAACGGGAGGAGGGTGAGGGGAGGATGGTAGGAGGGGGAAGGGTGAGGGGTGGAAGTGGGTTAGGGGGAGGGTTGGGAGTGGGGGGAGGTTGAGAGTGAGGTAGGGGAGGGGGTGTAGGTTAGGGGAGAGGTGTGAGTGAGTGGGGAGGGAGAGGGCGTGGGAGTGGTTGGGTTGTGTGTGCGGGCGGTGCAAGGAAAGTGTCACGAAGGCCATTGCTCATGGGGGTCACTGTGCGAAACATGGCCATGGTTTTTGTTGTTTTTTGTTTGTTTCCTTTTACATTTGTTGCGTCTTTGCAATACGTCTCTTGGTCCTTCTTGTGCATCGAGAGTATCTGGAGTAAATCCTTTGTTAAGTTGTTAGTCAATCATTCTCCATGACATCGTTGCAGGAAGTATTATTCCTTGACAAACGACATGATGAGGGATAAGAGCCCAAATTAATTGCTGATTTACCCTTGAAAATAGATTTTATTACATGGGAGCGAATATTTTTGTTAACAATCCTTGCAAAAAACGCTCGTTTTCTTTCTGTATTCAAAATTCAAGTAGTATATGGCTTAGGGTAGGGATCACAGAATTTTTGAAAACGTGCACAGAATTCATTTCTCCCCATAGCACATCACACACAGTTTTAACTGTTCCTGTGATAAAATAAATACAAATAAATAATAAAAAAAATTAAAAAAGTCTCGTCACGTCGCGGTCTTGCCAGTGTCTTTTATCCCTTAGACCAGGAACTGGGCGCCGTTAGTAACAGGGGTTCCCACACGGTCACCCGTCCAGCAACCCGTGGTGGCTCGAGTTGCTTAACTTCGTAAGCAGTTCGACAAGCGACGGTGCCTTGGTTCGTCTTTGTCCGCTGTAGCAGCAGCAGCTTGTGGCTGCCCGCGACTCGCTGCCACAAGGCCGTCGCCGTCAGCCGAACAGCTCAACTGCACTCCGGGTAGCCGCAGAGGTTCATTCGAGATATTGAGGGCTCCTCGACGGGTGACCGTGTGGGAACCCCGTACTAACGGCACCCAGCCTCTGGTCGAAGGGATAAAAGGCACTCACTGACTGCGACGTGTCAAGACAAAAACTTAGCGGAGGATTACTCATTATTAGGGAAAGGATTTTGAGGTGCAAATTATGGTCTGGAAACGGGCGGGGGGGAGAATGGTCTTAAAGTATGTACGCAAAGGTGCAAAGAAAGGTTCAGCTGAAATAACTGTATTAAACTTTTAGACCAGTTTCATGAACTCAGCTTCTAGCATATGCGAATAATTTAGTGCCAATTTTTTTCTTCTTTATAGTCTGTAAGATATGAGTTATAGTTCTTTATACAACACTAGTAAATACAAAAAGTAAATATATAGGAGAGGAACATAACCATTTACTGTGCCAACTTATAATTATATTGCATTATAAAAAAACGTTTGTTTTCGTCAGTAAGTCGTTGGCGCTTTGAGCTCAGAAGAACATCGTACGTAAAGAAACACCGCTCGACATCTAGAGACACCAGTAGAGGAAATGTACGCACTCGTAAAGGGAGTTCAGTAAAAGTTGCAAAGGTGTGCACATTCGGATTATTCTTCATATTTGATTCGAATTTGACTTGGCGAGTCCATCACGTTTGTCCTTAACTTTTTCCATCAACTTTTTCCACTAATCCTTCTGGATATCTTCTTCTAAATCGCACCAGGAAAATAGTCGTAGCCATGCACCGTGAAAAGTTCCAAATCTAAGTCTTTGTTGTTTAGAAACTGTTGGGCCTGCTTGATGACTGCTGATTAAATGAGATTTTAAAAAGCTGTTCAAAAAGGAGAAAAAATACATTTTTTCTGTCCAATCTTGTAAAAACGTAGAGAAGAGTGGAGAAAAAGGTGCTGAAGCATAAAAGAGAGAGCGAGAGAGAGAGCGAGAGAGAGAGCGAGAGAGAGCGAGAGGGAGTGAGAGACAGCGAGAGGGAGGGAGTGAGAGCGAGCGAGCGAGCGAGCGAGCGAGCGGGGTTGGCAGACTGACCTGCGCATGGCGGTGCGCGTGCGCGTGGGCGGGGGCGAGGGCGGCGGGGTGGGCGTGGGCGTGGCGAAGGCGGGGAGGCCGTGCGCGGCGCCGGGCGGAGGGAGGGCGGGGCCCGGAGGCTGGCGCTGCTGCTGCTGCTGCTGCTGCTCCTCCCTGCGCACCACCACGTCCCGCTGGCGCCGCGACCCCTCCGCGCTCAGCGACGACAGCACCGCCACGCGCGCGCGCCCGCGCCGCATCCCCTGCAACACACACCGCCACCACGTCACCCGTACGCGTAGGGCTTCTACAGGAGCTGCATGGCGAGATCCGGCCACGGCCTACCGTCCGCTTGCAGGGATCAACATCATACAATATTAAAAGCACCTCATGCTTATATTAATACATCAAAATTGTTTAAAAATATATGTCTTATCTTACTATTTATTCCTCCCCTTCCCCCGGTTCACTATTTTATGAAGAGTGATTGATTTCTTCGTGTTTCCGTGCGCGTCAACTGCTTTCGTCATTAGTCCCGTTAGTGTAGTGCATGTTTTTCTCGGGAGATGGCGGTGATCTTCCCCCGCTGGATGGCGAGATCCGGCGCCGACCTACCGTCGGCTAGTGGGGTTTCCCCCTAACCATGACTCTCCCACCAGCGGGGCACCGCCCCAGCCGGGACAAGCTCTAAGCTCCCGACCGGTCTCCCGGGATATGTGGTAGTGTACTGCATGTTAGTGTAAGTGTGTGTGTAAGGGGAGAGGATAGGACAAGGAAGAGGAAAGACAGATCGCGCGCGGTCCGTGGCCCGTTTGGTAGAGTACTGCTCCGGCATTCGCCTGGTGTTGATCGGAGAAACCACGGAAAACTACCGATCATTGCAGCCGGCCGCTAGAATTCTCCTCCAGACAGCGTCTTTGTTTTAATTTCAGGGGTATTCCTCCGCAGAGTGTGCACCCAAGCTCTTGCCCCCTTTACCCTCACTCCTCGCGGGCGTCCAAGAAAACCTTTGGGCTGGCATCCCCATACACCAGAACGCACCATCCCAGTTCAGTCTGGGTGGGGCCATTCTGCCAGGTCAGAGCTGCTAGCTCTCAGGGCTACTACCGGAGTCTCATTAAGCAACACTCACAATACGGCGGGACGAATCCCTTCTTGATACCCCACGAAACACACGAGGCATCCGAAACTTCGTGGTGCACACCAACACGCCACAACTCATTGATGAGTGATTCCGGGCGCTAAGGTCATTAGTCACGTGCTATGTGAAGTGCATGTGTTCCCCTCCGGAGGTGGCGGTGATTTGCCCCCGCCAGGCACTGCGATCCGGCGCAGTCCGCACGGGGGGGGGGGTGCCTTACAGGTGCTCCACCCACCCACCCACCCACCCAGCGTTCGATCAACACCAGGCGAATGCCGGAGCAGTACCCTACCAAACGGGCCACGGACCGCGCGCGATCTGTCGTTCCTCTTCCTTGTCCTATCCTCTCCCCTTACACACGCACTTACACTGACACGCACTACACTACCACATATTCCGGGAGACCGGTCGGGAGCTTAGAGCTTGTCCCGGCTGGGGCGGTGTCCCCCTGGAGGGAGAGTCCTGGTTAGGGGGAAACCCCACTAGCCGGCGGTAGGTCGGCGCCGGATCTCGCCATCCAGCGGGGGAAGATCACCGCCATCTCCAGAGAAAAAAACATGCACTACACTCACGGGACTAAGAACCAAAGCAGTTGACGCGCCCGGAAACACGAAAAAATCAATCAACCGAGCCGTTGATGTGCTCGGTGAATGTTGGCTTTCGTTCGTTCATGTGCCTAAAAGACTGACACGCGGTGGGTAGGGCGAGCACCGAATGTTTGTCGCTCGGCAAATATACTTCGCTTTTAACATGGCGGCTCGAGGTCTCGTGCGAAAGAAAACCAAAATATGTAAAATAAAAATGGTTCCAATTCATTCAGAATGTCTTGTAAACTCTCAAAAATTTTATTGAATGCGGGTATCTTGTTTCTGTAAAAATATGTATTTACATGAAAATCCGTTCCCTACTCATAACCTTCTGCCGGCCACAATAATTGGTAACGCTGGCCGCCAGTTGGACAACCCTGGTAAACACGGAAACATTTGAAAATCAAGGAGGAAACCAGCGTTTTCATTGTTTTACCAACTCTGGCTGTGATGAGTATTTTACACGCAACAGAAGGTCTATGACTGTCACACCCATGCCCTGAAATTCCTTTGCACAGGTAATGCAAATTGGCCAATAAACTTTCCCATATTACCCAGAAAAGCATTACAGTAATTGTGTTCCTGGCAGGGATGAAATCTTTTCCAGATTGGGACATCAACTCCTCAGGTTGGGAAAGACCTGGAGTGTCATCAGTTTGTGCCATGGCTTATGGGGACCTCAGCATGACTGAACGACAGGCGCACAAAAATAAATATAAGTCAAAGTGCACATTTCAGACCAAAAAATATTACAGAATCTATATCCAATCAATCAGTATTTTGCATTGAAAATGGCACTGCTTAAGAATCAACACAAATTTTGAAATCAAAATACAAATCTTTCATTCTTATTAGGATCCAAAAATGGAGATTTACTTTTTTATTTCAAGTGTTTGCTCCTAATGCAATTTTAATGACAAATACTTTAATTGTGGTTTTTGACTCTAAGTAAGTTTACTTTGATTCGTTCTACTTACTGATTTGCTTAAATAGTTCAAACTGTAAAATTCATATTTTAAAGTTTTTAATGAATAAGTTATACGATTTACTTTAAATAATATTTTGTAATAAAATATTAATTGTAAAAATATTCGGTGTCAATCTACAGTTAAGTAAAACCCCTTATGTCTCTTTGGCTCCCTTTATGTCTTCTGCCTGCAATAACTTAGAAAATGAAATCAATATGAATCAGACCTACCTATATGTTCACTGATAAACAAATTATCAATGTATTCTGTCTACCCTGCTTATCACTGCACATAAAAAAACAGAAAATTGAAATTAGTTAATAACCAGAAGAGCTAATAAAACAGAAAACAACATAGAGAACTGAAAATATGCTCCACACTTTGAATACATAAAATTAATGTTGTATCTGTCAGTCTAATAAGAAATGCACTAGGAAATAGAAGAATTAAAATCTATTTTAAGTCTTTCTCTATAGACAAATTCACTTATTTCTGAAAATGTAAATTGTGACTACCACTTATTAATGACTGCTGACTTAACTTAGAAGGCCAATAAGGCAATGGGAAGAAAAGACCAAGACTGTTCTAGACAATATTTAAGATACCATAAGTCAATACATTTTCTTCAAACAAAACCAAACAAATTATAGTAATTTTAAGTCTTTTCTTCAAAATTTTTTAATTCTGAAAATAAATCAAAAAATTACAGCAAATGCAAGAAGAATACAGAGAAGGAGAGACAACAATTACAATTTATGGAATTCTGTGTCATGCTACACTTCTGAAAGTTCGTCATCACATAGCAATATCAATAAAAAAGAAAGTCTACAAAATTCTGAAGGAATAATACTACTTCCACTCTCATCACAATTATTTTTAGAGTTTTTTAAACATATCAACTCTCTTTTATCTGTTAGTTAATACAAGCAAACAAAATCCAATCCTCTGAAATACACAAAATTCAAAATGTAAATAAAAATATAATAATGTATAATGTTGACAACTTAAAATAAATTACGGATGTAAATAATACATCGAATCCTCTTCAAAGACTTTAAAGATTGTCATTTTACAGAGAAAAGCAAACATATATATAATTCTACTTACGACATGTGGTTTAAAGCACTCCAAGAAAAATTTTAATTTATTAAATATTAACTCAAGGTACAGAATCCAGCTTGTAGCGTATGAGTTTCACACGGATATTAAAATTTGTATTAATTTTCTTCTACTTCAACCACATTTTATAACAAGCGGTATCTTGTAATCTCGAGGGGAAAGTGCGTACACAATTATACTCAGGGAAAAGGTTATAAAATAAACCACTTCAATTTTCCATTACGACCTTACCTAGAACTTTATACTTTTTTTAGATCAGTAAGTAACATCACTATCAAAATCCCGCACAGAACACGCATCCGAACGTACCGCAGTGATTCGAAGTCGATTTCGTGCACAGCTGTTCTCTTTTGTTTCCCGCAAAAATTTTAAATCTCGATAGTAATATCGAGAGGTGAAAATGCGCGCGAAAATTTAATGCATTCCCTTTGAAGTGACATAATAGTAAATAGAAAAATTATCATAAATAGTGATGATAATGATGATTATAATCATTATAATAATAAAATAATTGTTATTTGTATTTTGCTATTGTCTCGGGTTTGGTATTTCATTGAAATGATTCTGATTGTCCTAATTCTGAATATCCCAGATACATGCCCGATCTTCTCACTTTTAATTATCGTTTATTTGCTCCACTTGAAGTTTTAAGAGGACGAAGATTTGCCTCCGATATGCAGGCGTGGAAGCCGTGCATACATGACTTGCTTCTCATTCGAAATCTTTTTTTCCGGAGGTATCGGAATGCTTTAAGAAAGACTAAGAACATTGAAAAGATTGATACCAATGTTGAAAAACAGTCTCTTTGTAAATTTTCTGTTGATGTAATCAAATCAACACTGAGTGCAGATACTGACTTACACTCGTGTAGTTACCAATTTTCTTCTATATTCATGAACTAAAAACATAAATATTTCTTGTGGCCTGTAATGTATTTTATAATCATTTGGTACACTATTTGAGGAAGGCGCCTCTATGCAGCAGGTTAGTTTGCCTTGACAAAAGTCCGTCCTTGACCGGAGATACTTTGAAGCTTCTGTATTAACAAGCTTCTATGTAAATGATGAAATACATCTATAATGTAAATTTTAACAACAAATTTCAAACTATTAAATTTTGATAATTTTGTCAAATCAAAATAACACATCAAAATGGTGATTCCGTCATGTTATTCAGTGCATTTAGCAGTATCCATAGAAGAAGTTGAAATGAATAATTTAATGACATTTTTGAGAAAAATCTTGTTTTAAAAATTACCCATACGAAGTATTTTACTTCAAATTGACCGAAAATATTAATATTTTCGAAAAATTGCACAAGACATTAATTAAAGAACTGATTGCGAACAACACATTTCAATTGAAGAAAAAACTCCATCTTCAACTGTATTCAATAGCTGTGAGATGGGATCCAAAAAAATAGGAACTTTTCTAATTTTCGAAAATTTAGAGTTAACAGCAAAAGTGCAATTCTGTTGCACCACTAGTTTTACTCTCTCACACTTCGTATGAAGAGTAAATATTATAATCGCACGCTGGAAAAAGGCGAATTTTCGACAGAAAAACCCTTATTGCTGAGCTCTGGTAACGAAAAACTTGAGACTCTTGACTTTGAAAGGGATATTTTGATTTTTAGAGAACATGAAGCCTCAAAACCATTTTCAAAATTTTCTCCAATATAGCTCGAAACTTTTTTTATTACACTATGTCCTCGGATAGCATAAAGAAAGCTTAAGAAAATGATGCAGGTCTAATTTCCTTTGAAATCCCTGATTTTTTGAAAACTGAAAATGTTCAAATTTTTGCGGCATCTTCCTTCAAATACAATATGGAAGATAGATATTTTTTCTTGCATGAAATCTGGTCGTTAAAGACAGATTTTCAAATAAGGCGAAGCACCATTTTTCGAAAATATGGGTAGATTTTGCGTAATTTTGCGTGAAATATAGGCAATTTTTAAATAATTAATTTCTCAAAAATTCCCAATTTTCCAAATTTTTTCTTTGAAGTTTCTCCTCGTATGTAGCAAATGACAGTAAAAAATGTGCTAATCTCATTTCTTATATTCATATATTCAAAAATAGCAAAAAGTTACCATTTCAAAATTACAACATTGAAAATAGAGATATTTGCCTTAAACCAAATGTGTTCTAAAAAATTAAATTTTTAAAATAGTTCACACACAATTTTTTGAAAAAAATCAGTAGTTATTGCAAAATTTCTTCTCAACATTATTGCAATTTACATGGAAACTAGAGGGGCTGCACAGATTTTCTCTCAATATTTCTAAATTTGCAGTTTTTGAAAATTCAGGGAGGTCAACAAAAATGAGACCTGCACCATTCTTTTAAGTGAGCCTTGTTTTATCAGTGGCAAAATTTTAAGAAAAAGTTTGGATAGGTTTTTGAAAATTTTTTTAAAATAAATTTCATTAATTTATAAACTGCTGGAAACATATGATCAATACAATTTTGCAAGCATCTGATGTTGATATTTTAATTTCAATGCATGTTTGTTTGTTTGTTTTTCTTGGGAGGGGGAGGCAGATACTGGAAAAAGTTTGCTATTTTTTACTTTCTTCAACTCTTCTGTCTTTCTGTTTGTGAACAACACCAGCTAGTATCTAAACCATACAGAGGAGTTTTCCAAAAATTAATATTCCCCAATTGATCTGGAATGACAAAGCTCTGCGTATTTGAAATTTACCTTTTAGCTTTAGGACTGCATGCACGGCCATCTCTAGAAAGAGAGACTACTAAAGATGGCTGACATCATGTGAAGCTCATATGAAGTATCAAAATGTTCACCAAATTGGCTCAAATTTTTTTGTGTCACATTTTTGCTAGAATAGAGCAAAGTATACCTGTAAAAATGGTACAGGTCCAGTTAACACCTCTGAGTTTTCAGAATTACAAAAGCTTACAACAGAAATTACAAAAGCTTACAACATTATTTAAGACATTTTGTTTTCAATGAAATCTATAGTAGAAAATTAAATCATTAAACAATGTCAATCACAGATTTCCAATACATGAGCAGTTTTTGCATAAGTTTCAATGAAACTGAGACAATTAAAAAATACTTAATCCAGATTTTCTCAAAACCGATGATACTTTGTCTGTGTGTTCTAAACACTCTCAATGTTTATTTTAAATATTTATTCTAAAAGTCATTTAGTTCTTCTACGTTTTTAGTTTTAAGCCTTTTCCTTAAATCTCTCATTTTTAGTTGAACCAATTGTGTTCCTCATGAGATTTATCAGAAGAATCTCATTTGTGCAGTTTCCAATCTTTTTAGAGCCCAAACTTCTTATTCAAAAGTAGCATAGGCTTGGATGTCATGTGTGAATTTGTAATTTTGTTTCCTGCATCACGTCTTTCCCAAAATGTTTCTTAATTATTCCATTGATTCTATTATATTTCTGGATCTGCATTTTGTCCAATATTATACATTATTATTTGATAAGGAAAATTTTGGGTTGATGAATACCTTAATGACAAAAATCGTCCAAAGCTTTTGATACATTTGTAATTTGAAAGAATTTTTGAGCAATAAAATTGTGAGAGGATTTCAGAAGATTGCCATGTCAACTAAAATGGGTAGAAATTTTCTATCGAAATGACAAATCAGACATTCATCAGAATTGGTAATAATTACTCAGTATTACTTTTTTGCAATCTTATCTCATTACAGTAATTTGGAAAGAATTAAAAAAAAAAAATTACAATGAACTAATGTAAGAAATAGTTGGTCTGTAGGAAAAGTGAAACCATTTTGAAGGTAAAATACGTATAATCTTTATTAGGACATAATTAATTATGAGATTTCCATACAGATAAGATGAGTCCACAAATAATAGAATATAGAGAGAAAGAACTAAAATCTCAAGTGCTAAAACTAATAAATGAGGTAAAGAAACAAAATAGTAGGCTACCTCAAGAAAAAAATAATCTAATAGAGGGCAATATCTTTAAAAAATAAAACAGAAAAAGCTGTTACAACTACAGCACAATCATGTTGTCAGTGGTATCAAATATTTTTACAAATATAATTAGTCAAAGTCTAGCAATAAAAGAAGAAATAATCATGAAAGTACAATGTAAATTCCACAAGGAGAGAATTATAATGGTTACTGCATTCATTCTCTTTCAGTCCACCACATTGTAGAAAAAAGGAAAAAAAAATAACATATCAACATACACTGTCCATTGTTTGTGAAAATACCTTTGACAATATGAATAGTCAGAAGCTATAGACCGTTTTGAAAGAAGACACAGTACCGGAACATTTAATCAAAAATATATGGATTTTATACGAGAATTCAATTATAGTTATAAAAAGCTAATGGACATGCACAGCATACCCAAATTTTGCCTCCTCTTTGTGTTATTACTCAACGATTACTCAATTTTGAAAAAAGTTGATGACACTACTTAAAGATATAAAATTCATGGATAAATTGCAAAGAGGAAGAAATCTCTGATTTTGATATTGGAGATCTAGGACAGGTTCAGAAATAAATTGAAACTTTTGCAATTTTCATGCAATGTTTAAAATTTGAAAATCAGAATGATACCATATAAATTTACTTTTCTCTCTTCAAGCAAAAAAATCAAAGAAAACATTTCTAGATAATTTCCAGAAAATTTTTAAAATGTCACAGGACTTTTTGAGAAGTAGACTACCTCCTACAAGTTAAAATATCTTAATCTCTGAAATGGCGCAGAAAGAGGTCTTACTCCTGTCACATTTATGAAGGTTCAGCTTTCTAATCTGAAAGAGTTATGCATGACACATCCATCCATCCATCCATCCATCCAGTCATGCCAATTTTCTGGCACAATATTCTGTGTATCCCTTCACCACCCACAACAATCTTTACCATCTTTGAAACAGCACTAGATCCTAACCCTGATGTGGAAGCAAAGATACACCTCATAAGAACTTTAACCAGGGATTTTACAACTGAATATTCAAGATCATATCATGGTCCCTACATTATAGTTTATAAAGGAAAAAAATTATAATTAAGGCACAACACATTAGATGGAAGTCAATTAAGTTCTACACTAAGAATATCCACTCTCACCACTAGTCTTCAACATCTACTGAAATCAGGGGCGGATCCAGACCATCATTTTGGAGGGACCATCATAGATTTTTGTTGAATAATAAACATATTTCTCATTATATTGTATTATTGTATATTATTTTTGTAATATATATATA